>RJWT010019075.1:0-18583 GCA_004365215.1 Cuniculus paca
TGGGTCCAGGGGTCCCACTTCCTTCCTTCTTGTCCTCTCCATGATGTTGTATTCCAGCATCTGAGCTGTTTCTCTCAGAGAGACTGTTTACTCTGCTGCTTACTGTTCCACTATATTTCTAGAAGCTCAGAAATGGGTTCTTTTGAGAAGTGAGAAACCTACCTACTGTCCAGTTCTTGATTATTCATTTGAGCATTCACAGTATGGTTGGCTCTTTCCCTATACCTGGAAATGGTCTTTTCAAGGAACATACTTTATCTATATCTTTCAGAAAAGAAGTTTCTGCCAATTTAAAAGAAAAGTCAGTATTTGCAAGATAATAATGTTCAACTTAATGTAATGTACACTCTATTCTTCATTCCAGTTTTAATGTTCTTCCCAGGTGAAGCCAGTTGAAAACAAACCACATCAGTAATGAGAAAGTAAAAAATTGTCAGATTATTCACTTTAAAACTTGTTTGAGCCTTTTTCCTAGGTTGCTAGTTGTAGTTTCTGACCTAACCAGTATCAAATATGGCATGAGGGATGTGGAAGGAAAGTCAGATGAAATTAGCCAGTGAATTCCAACTTGACTATACAGTTCTAAACTGGGTTTGACACTTTATTCTTGGGCATGTTAGAAAGCTCTTTTTTGGGGGACTTTGTGGTTTCCTCATGCATGACCTCTTTCTTGCAAGACCATCCCACAGAGCCTCTGGGCAAACAAAAAGACTTCAACATTTGACTGCTGGAAGCTCATTTGTCTTTCAACTGGCCTTTTTTGAGAGGACGTAAAACAATTTTCCACTCTTCCTACATCTGTGATGCATTAGCATGGGTTGGTTTAGATGAATTTTGCCCTTAAAATATATGCCAAATAACCATTACTGTTTTTCAAAAGAATTGCAGCTCATTTTTCTCTTGGCTTTTGCTGTCTCATTTACAGGGTTAAACTGAGTAGTAACTAAATGGTTAAATCATTTTCCAATTAGCTACTTTATAAATCCATTCTAGGAGGTCTGTCATATGACTTGGAGCAACAAAATAGATGTGACCTGGTGTCTTAGGGCCTCAGACAAATTTTAATTGAAAAATTTTCTGTATAAGCATTGTATATATTTTTCCATGTTTTACTATGTGATATATTGTTGCATTTATACTAAATGATGATATGTTATTTCAGTGTATGACTTTTCACTACATATGAGCACCAATCCCCTGCACTGTCATTTACTAAGTTGAAGAAAAATTTTTTTCACCAGTTTTTCTCATTGACATTATTCAATATGTCAAAGCTTAATCACAAAGTTTTTCTTATATCTTGTATTACATAAATTATTTGAAAATTTGTCTATAGTTGAAGAAAAACAATAATAGAAATCTAATATTTCTTTCTTTTGAGTTTAATGTCTGCTCTTTCATCCTTAATAGACCCACAATGCACTAGATTTCAAACAAGATCTTACATTTTCAAATAGTGGTTCACTTTCTTTTCTACAAAACCTTTTTTTGTTATTGTTGCATGATGCTTTTGGGCCAAGTATAAGAAAATGTTATTTGTTGTAGTGACAACTCTTCTTTTCTTATATTTGGTACTGAGAGTATTGTACTTGTCATTTAATTTGCCAAGTGGTATTGGATCCAAGAGTGTCACACAATTTTGCAGTAAGGCTATCAGTGATGTGATACTATAACCCTCCTTTGGTTCAGAGAGCCATGCACAATATTTTACAGTGCCTATGGTGACAAGAATATATATATATGACAAATTCTTTTTTACAATCAAATTTCTGACCCTGCCTGTCCCACTTGAATGTAACAGAAGAGAAAATTACAGTCGATCAAAGTTTTGTTTTACCAGAAGTTTAGTTCAAATAAACCTTAGAAAAGCTTTCCACCTTTGGATATCTAGTTCCTATACCATATCAAAAATGTAGATACAACAGTATTCAAATTTCTATTTATTGATATATGCATGCAAGTATTAATAAAAAGTACACATTAATAATTTCTTTTTCCACTTAGTCTTAATATACTGATAACATCAATATGTAATATATAAGATATGATGAAGAAATATCACACATGCTTAAGTTTTTTAAAATGATCACAGTAAAAGACAACTTGCTATTGAGACCCCCTGTTGTGCATTGCTTTGAACACACTTATCTCATCATTCTAGGCACTGTCTGAAGCAGTACTGGAAGTCCTTTTACCTAAGTGTGTTTAGTTATATTGCCATGGCTGCCTTGATGTGTTGAATCAATTCCAAACATTTACTTTTTATGATCATTAGAGTTTGAGCAAGAACCAGAAGGCACATGGCAACAGAATATGATGAATAAGGTGAATGAGGACACACTCTTTTGAGCAGCCTACTTTTCTATTTGATGACACTTGACAGCAGAATTTCCCATATTTTTTATTACACTTCATAAAGACACTCACGAAAGGATTTCCAGAACTGCTTCTGTAAGTGGCAGGGAGTATAATGAAGTGAATTATTGGCAATATGTCTTTTACTGTCATTTTATTTTTAATTAAACATCAACCATATACTTTGACTTTATCTCATTTACCTCAATATAGACCTAAAAAGGAATAGAATTTATATTTTAGAATATAATTGTATATAAAAGTAACCTAAATACATAAAAAGTGTAACAAAATATTTTAAATAAATGGTTCTTTTTGGTATCGGTTCATTTAGCATTTATAGATCTTGCAAAAAATAAGATGAATAAAGTTTTGTAATGTAGAAGAAAACAATTTGTACATAACTAAAACCTATATAAAGCAGTAAAAATTGCAATAGTAATGTTTAATTATTGTAATCTGTTTAGAAAAAGAGAGATTAAAATAACTACAGCATTCATAAAAAATCCACAAAGATTTGAACTAAAACTTGAATTTTTCTCAAGTAAATAGGGTATAATTTTAATACAAATGCAAGAAAGAAATGAAAATATGTTAAAGCATCTAGAGAATACAAAGAATAAAAGTGACTTAAAATGTGAAATATCACGTAAGAAAATACCTAACACCAGTTATCATTAGGGAAATCAAAGCAAATTTCAGCATTATTATAACATCCATTTGAAAATTCCTATTCTATTCACCTACTATATAATGTTTACTAACAACTCCAGCCATGCATATTTTCCTTTCCCATGTAAGTTTATCCATGAGAATTTATAGAAGACCACTTTGCTCTGCAGGCTCAAGTGATTGGTGCTTTATCAGATAATCATTCTTTTCTCAAATCTGTTCAGGTTTTAGGTCAACAGACTTAGATACTACCTAAGACTGTGTTCCTTCTCTAACTTTAGGAGACAAACCTTGACTGAGTTAAGAAATTCTGGTGGTCCATTTATTTCTGACAGTGGCTGATTGCAAGGTGGGGGTATGGTTCAATTTTCAGCAATGACAACAAAGAAAAATCAGCAGAAATTACTGAGGATGATTTTCTGCTGTACTAAGAAATAGAATAGGAACAACCATGTCTTCTCACATTCTTCCTTCAGTTGCTAGTTTGTGAGCATATGGTTTTCAGAGATGAAGCAGACACAGAACTACCATCAGAGAAAATTTTGTTAGTGTGTTGAGAGTAGTAGACAGAGAGATGATAAAAGAGCTGGGTTCATGTTAAAGTCTCTAAATAGTTACTGGAATTGCCTAAAGTTGAGCTTCTTGCAATGCAAGAAAAGAAAGCTCTGAATGTCTAGCACATTTTTTAATTGAGTGTTTGTTAATATGATTGTACCATAAAAATGTATTTCTCTTTTTAATTATTTATTTGCTTATTTTGAAGAGTGATCATTATACTAGCAGAAGTTTCTCTAAGGAAGAAAATAGTACATGGTAGTGGGCTTAGGTGGGGAGCAGTAAGTGTGCATAAATAATTCTAGATAGTTTCTGTCAATAAATAAATATTGAGATTGCTAAGCCATCTATAAAAGTATGCAAAAAGTATCAAGTCAGTATTCTGCTATCTGTGGCCACTCTATTATAACTGTAGTCTTTGCTGGATGGTGTTCACAGATTCTTTTCCAATCTTTTAAAAAGTTGACAAATATTAAATTGGCAAGCTCTTACATAGATAAATAAATGTATCATCAAATTTACGAAACAATAAGTTTTTAAAAATACTTCATTCCAACTCAAAAAGTAAATTTTAAAAATGAATAATTTTCATTAAATTAATTGTTCTTCTCTTCTTTTGGAATGGTTCTTAAAAGTCAAGTTCCTTTTCCTTAAAATATTTTGTTCCTTTCTGGGGAAAAATGGAGACTTATTATGGATGTTGAAATCTTGTTAGCTTCAGTGGTGATTGCTATGTGTCTGCAGGTAAGTGATTATTATTTAATAAACTGAAATGAAAATTTCAATCATTAATAAATTTGTCAGGTGTGTCAAACTTCCAGATGCTTGAAAAATTCCTCTTATTCTGTCACCTAAAATCATCCAGGAAATGTGGTTAATTGTTTGTAACATGAAAATATATCTAAATGCAGAATTATAGTATATACAGTAGCAATCTGATTTACAGATTGTATCCTACAATTTCTGCACAAATAAGACTGGGGAAAATACAACAGGAAGTAAGATCTGGGATTGATTTATATGAGAAACAATACTGATGTTTGAAAATGACAAGAAAGAAAAAACAATCAAGTTATTGACACTTGATCAGGGTTCAAATGTCCTGTTTTTATAGTGGACAGCAGAAATATTATTTTGTGATCTAAAGAGGCAAATATATTGAAAAAAATTGAATATGTATTAATACCATAATTTTAGATAATTTCTTCAGTTGATAAAAATGTGGCAATGGATTTGAAACAGTATATAATTATAGAAGTATTTATATTTATTCATATTAAGTTCAGAAATAAATGATGTTGGCTCATCTAGGAAGCATTCTATCATTAAGAAACTTTGTTCACTTTGTCTTTCTGTCACTAATATTCAGCATCAAGCAGAAATTGTATTCAAGAAAATATTCAATTGTGTTCCTTAGGATATTACTCTGGAATTACCTCTTTTTATTTGTTTCACATTTAACTCATTAAACAAATGCTAAAAGAATTAGTATATTTTGTAAAGATTATGTTAAGGAAGTTTGTTGCATTAAATATATTTAACTTGTTTTCATTTTCTCATCCCAAAACCTGCTATCATGCTTTGTACATAGTTGAAATTAAAGATTTAAAATAGAAAACAGAATAATTTAGAAAATTCATGCACATATAGCAAAATGCATTGCCATGCAATAGTTTCTATTTAATCACCCTTGTGTTAAGAAAGTTGTAAATATGCATAAATGCAATTTAATATTTTTCAAAATATATTGTTTTATTAAACACAGTAATTTATGTCTTCATATTTCTGTCTAAACCCCACATGACAAGTCGTAGTTCTTGAAAATTGACAGAGTTGTTAAGTGTAAATGCTGTTCACAGCTTTTAACACCTATTTCTAGATGTCATTCCCTGTGTACCTGAGAGAGGCAAGTTAAACATTTTATGTGGTTAATCTTAAGGAACTTTTTTGTATTTGTAGCATTCAAGAAGAATCAAGAGTGAATCTACACATATAGTGTACATATATAGTGTAAAGATCGAGTTCTATGTACAAACTGAGGTTTTTCCCAGAAAAAAAAATTCAGTATATCTGTTGAGTGCTTTAACAGCTTTGTTAGTAATATTTTTCTTAGTAGAATATAATCTTATGACTTGCTTTATGGAATTGCTGTGTACCATAAATATAAATTATTTCTAAATCTTCAGGATCTAAAAAAACACACTGAAAGTCAAGTTAAGACAGTGCTTTACATTTCTGATAATGATAATTTCTCTTTGAACTGTTTTGTCAAAAGAATTGAAATATATCTCACATATTGCAATGTAACTTGAGAGAACCATATTTCATTGACTCAAATGATAGAAATATCAACTATGTAAAAGTATTAAAATATTTTAAAGGGTATGTCTATGTATATGTATTTTACTGTTATTTGTTTTGAAACAAGATCTCTTTGTGTAGTTCAGATTGACCTTTCTGTCGTTCACTCTGGTCTTTTACTGACTATATTTCTTAGGCTGTGCTCAAACTCTTGGTTATAGCCCTGCCTCAGCCTCCCAAGTTTTGGGATTATAGGAATGTGCCACCAAGCCTAGATCTGTTTTTTAAATGAAAATCATTTCACTGTATTGAGTACATAGGTATAAGTTTAAAAAAATTATTTTACCAGTGCTTTATTTTACTTTGTTAACACAGTTATAAACATGAATCACTGGTTAAAATTGAAGAAAAGGAATAAGAATTTAAAGGAAGTTTCCATATATATATTTGTAGTGTACCATTTCTTCATAGTAATTTTTAAGCCTCAGGGACTATCAGTATAACACACTATGCCAGGTTTTATCAGCAATTATAAAATGTCATCTGTCAAAATGTGATAAACTCAGCGGTTTAAAATGGATGCAGTTCACTAAAGCCCTAAGCCAAGCTTTAAATAAAACTCTTCTTATTTGATAGTTAAAGACACATTTTAAAGGATGAAAAGCTGCTTGATCTTTACTTTGCAGTGTTGTACTGTCAATAATCCATACTCAAGAAAGCTATAAAAGCATAAGGACATAAGCACTACTTTTTGGTATTATATGATATAAGTATAAAACAGTGTGAAAATGCATCGGAAAACAATATTAAGCTGTATAAACAGAAGATACTGTGATTCCCCTATTAAAATATATAAAGTGTAATAGTGTAAAATGTATAACATGTAATATAAAGTGTAATATAAAGCATATGTCTGGTAAGATCCCATGCACCAATAACGACAAGCACATTTTTAGGTATGCAGCAAATATCACATATCTGAAGCAGTTGTTGTCAAGTGATAACAAGATTGTAATTTCTAGACTTATACCAGAGCTCCTTTTGCAAACTCAATATTATAAAATAGTAAATTTTGATGACCATTGTGTCTTTTATTCCAAGTAGATTAAATGACAGTCATTCTTCATGTAATACTTAATTAGTTTGAGTTATCATCAAGACTATCAATATCCATGAACATTTCAGAGGTTCTGAGTTTTTTCAAGATCTGAATGGAAAAGATGTACAAAGACATTTGACATTTTTAATTGATGATTTATAAGTGGTTCACTACATTCTACCATTCTAGATTTCTCTCAGAGTCACAATCATAAGGAAATATTCTGTGCTTATTATTTCCCCAGACAGATATATTTATCAGGATTACCAAGTATGGAATCACTTTCAAAAAGAAAATTCTAAGCTAAGCTTTTGAATTTACTATATAACAAGAATGAATTATATCGCATCCCATAAATTCTGGTATATTGAATTGGCATTACCATTTAATTGTAAATGCTGTGTAATTTCTTCTTTAATTTCACCTGTGACCCTTTGGTTGTTCTGTAGGGTGCAATTTAATTTCCATATGTTCATGGAGGTGTTGTGGTTTCCTTTGCTACTGATTTCCAGTTTCTTTGCACTATGCTCAGATAATATGCATAGGATAATTTCAATTATTTTGCATTTATTTAACCATGTTCTATGGGCTAGTATGAGGTGT
Source organism: Cuniculus paca (assembly GCA_004365215.1). Classification (NCBI taxonomy): domain Eukaryota; kingdom Metazoa; phylum Chordata; class Mammalia; order Rodentia; family Cuniculidae; genus Cuniculus; species Cuniculus paca. The sequence continues at coordinate 7,586 of RJWT010019075.1, forward strand.
GTTTTGAAGAATGTCCCAGGCACGGCAGAGAATAATGTGTATTCTGATGTGAATTGGAACATTCTGTAGATGTCTACTAAATCTACTTGTTCAGAGGTTTGGTTCAGTTCTGATATTTCTTTACTGATTTTCTAATTGATTTATCTAATTATGACAGTGGAGTATTAAGGTTCCCTATTTCAGTTGTTACTGATTATTTGATTTTCCCTGTCTATTGATATTTGTTTTATGTAGTTAGGGGCACCTGTATTTGGTGCATATATATTTATGATTTTTATCTCTTCTTCAAGTTTTTCCTTGACAAGTATGCAGTTACCTTCCTTAGCTCTTTTGATCAATCTTGGCTTGAAGTTCACATTGTCTGGAAATGAAATAGCTACCCCTGCATTTTGGGGGATTCCTGTCACATGGAGTATTGTTTTCCATCCTTTGAGTTCAGTCTGTGGATTTCTTTTTGAGTTAAATGTGTTTCTTTTTTTTTTATTTTAAAATGAAAAAAGAAAAAAGAATAAAAACAGTGATACAGAATTTTAAAGCAGAATAATAGGGGATAAACAATGGATAATATGTTGCATATTGTTGTTTTCAAAGTAGTTGTTCAGATTACCATACATATGCATGAAAAAAGGATCAAACAATCAGAGCACAAACCATGTTTTTTGTCAGGGTAACAGAGATTACTAGTGCAATTATCTGACACTAACTCCTTCAGTTTTTTTATACTAGGGAGACAACCCAATGTTCACCCATGTGAGTCAGGGCCATTTCACACTGGAGCATGATTTTAAGTTACATCCATTTACCTACAGGAGCCTTGAGATTGTCCTTCTTTATAACTGAGTAGCACTCCATTGTATAAAAATATCTTATCTTATTCATTCTGAAATTGATGGGCAAGCTACCCCTGCTTTTTTCTGGCTTTCTGACACACAGAGTATTGTTTTCTTTTCTTTGACTTTCAGCCTATGAATTTCCTTTGGAGTTAAATGTGTTTCTTGTATACAGCATATTGATGGACTTTCTCTTTCTTTCTTTCTTTCTTTCTTTCTTTCTTTCTTTCTTTCTTTCTTTCTTTCTTTCTCTTTCTTTCTTTCTTTCTCTCTTTCTTTCTTTCTTTCTTTCTTTCTTTCTTTCTTTCTTTCTTTCTTTCTTTCTTTCTTTCTTTCTTTCTTTCTTCTTGTAGCAAGGAGCAAAGTAACAACCTCATGCTTTCCAGGCAGATGCTTACAATGGTGAACTAAATCCTTGGACCCTAGATTTTGTTTCTTGATCCACTATTTCTGTGATTCTTTTTGTTGGTGAACTGAGGCAATTTACATTAGTGGATATGACTGATATGTATTGGCTTGTCTTTGTCATGTTATTTTCCTGCTGTTGTTTCCCTACATTTCTCCTATGTTTAATTGCTTGTCCTGCATGGTGATTTGTTTCTATTCTTGTTCTTGGAATTGTGGTCGTTTTTATATCTTTCTAGAATATCTTCTAGTAATTTTTGTAGGGGCTGGTTTGGTGATCGTGAATTTCTTTAGTTGTTCTTTGTCATGGAAGTATTTTATTTACCCATTAATTTTGAAAGATAGCTTTGCAGGGTATATCAATCTAGGTTTGAAATAGTTTTCTTTCAGGACTTGAAATACTTCACTCCAAGCTCTTCTTGACTTGATGGTTTGTGTTGACAAATGTGCTGTGATGCTGATGGATTTTCCTTTGTAGGTGACCTGTTTCTTTTTTTAACAACTTTTAATATTCTGCTTTTGTGCTGAATTTCTGGGATCTTTATTATTACATGTCTGGGTATAGATTTATTTTGGTTATGACCAGTTGGAGTTCTATAGGCTTCACTTATTTGCATGGTAGCTCCTTTTTGGGAAGTTTTCTGCTATTATTTCTTTAAATTGTCTTTTTAAGTCAATTGTGTTGACTCCTGCTTTTTTGCTATCAGTCTTAAAATATTTTTCTATGCATCATCTTGCAGCTGTTGAATTGTTATTTCCTGATTCCTGTTATTTTTAAGAGGCATTTCCTTTCCTGAGTGCTAGCTGGAATTCTGTCTTTAAGTCTGAGAGTGTATCTTTAATTTTGTTCCAGCAGTTTTGCCAACTTTCAATGCCAGTTTGCCAGTTTGTCAGTTTTTAATTTCCTGGATATCTCATTGAATCTGTTTCTTGCATTCTAATTCTTTCCTATATGTTCCATTCAAGGTTTTCATCATTTTACTGTGCTCCTTTTTTTTTAAATGTATGTTTTCTTTAGATATGCTCAGCAATTCTTTCATTATATTTGTGATTTCTTCTTTTACCTGAGATATTATTTCTGATTTGATTTCTCTTGGCCTCATAAAGTTGTTTCTTTACTTCCACTGCTATCATTTCAGAAATTTTGGTGTGTATTTCCAATTTATTTTATGTCTTGCCTTCTGAACTTGTTCTGTGTGGGTTGGAGGTCTGAGATTGTATTTTGCTCCATCATCTTTACATTTTCCTGGGTTATTCCAGATGAGCCAGTTGTGGGGTTCCAGATGCTTCCTACATTGGATGCCCATCTGTGGTGGAGGGGAATGGTTCAGGCACCATTTCTCTGAACCCAGGTTCCCAGAGAGGCAGTGGGAAATGGGGTGTGCTTCTTTGGATCTCCATGGTTGCACAGAGGCTTCCCCAATGGTGGCTGGTACACAGGGGTGTGGTTGACTGCTTCTTCTGGCCTGTAGTAGCTATTGACAGGAAGGTTCCCCAATGACCAAATATGTTTGTTATATACAGCATATTGTTGTATCTTGTTCCTCAATCCATTCTGTTGGAGTATTTCTTTTTATTGGTGAACTAATACCATTTACATTAATGGTTGTTACTGATAAGCATTGGCTTGTCTTTGTCTTACTATTTTTGTTGATACTCTCTCTTTGTCCCCTTTGTTTAAATGCTTGCCCTACCTGGTGGCTTCTTTCTACTGGTACTCTTGGATTTGTGGTCTTTGTTATCTCTTTCTAGATTATCTTTTGGAACACTTTGTAGAGTCAGTTTAGTTGTAAATTTCTTCAGTTGTTCTTTGTCATAAAAGTATTTTATTTCTCCTTTAATTGATTGACAATTTTGCATGTACATCAATCTGGGCTGGAAACTGTTCCTTTTAGGACTTGAAATACTTCACTCCAAACTGTCTTTGATTTAAGGGTTTGTGTTGAGAAGTGTGCTGTCTCTGATGGGCTTTCCAATATAGGTGATTTTTTTTTCTCTAGCAGGTTTTAATATTCTGTTCTTGTGAAGAATGTCTGGAATCCTGATTATTATATGCATTGGAGTAAATTTATTTTGGTCATGACTAATTTGGTTCTACATGCTTCATTTATCTGCATGTCAAGTTCTTTTTCCATGCCTCGGAAGTTTTCTGCTAATAATTTTGTGAACAGGTGTTTTATTTCCTTTGTGCTGACTCCTGCTTTTTCACTGACTCCAATCAATCTTACATTGTTTCTTTAAATCATCTTGCACTTGTTGGATGGTTTACTCATGGTCCCATCTTATTTTTAAGAGATCTTTTTTTTTTTCATGATCACTAGCCACTATCCTGTCTTCTAGTGGTGATATTCTATCTTTGCTTTCTTTCATTCAATTTTGTAAACTTTCAATGGAATTTTTAATTTCCTCAATGTCTATTTGAATGTTTCAATTTTTTCCTATGTTGGGCATTATACTTTCCATAATTTTTCTATACTCCTCTATTTTTTCATCTATATATACTCTATATTTTCTGAGCAAATCCTTTATTATGGTCATCATCTCTTATTTTAACCTGTGAAACTACTTTTGTTCTGATTTCCCCTATAGCCTCAGGTATATTTTTTTATTTCTGCTGCTGTCATTTCATATAATTCAGTTGGGTGGATTCTGATTTTGTCTGTCTCATGTCCTCTGAATTTGCCTTAGGTGGGCTAGAAGTATGGTATTGCATTTTTGATTCTTTATCTTGTTATCTTATTTTAAATAATCAACCTAATATTGAACCTAAACTTCTAGAAAAAGAAGAACAAACCAAGTCCAAATCTCATAGACAGATGAAATTATAAGGATCAGAGTAGAAATCAAGACAATTGAGACTAAGAAGAGAAAGCAAAAAATGAATTAAAAATTGGTTCTTTGAAAGATAAAATAAAATTGAAAACTATTTCCTGACCTTCCCCAAAAAAGGAAGGAAAAGACTCAAATTCATGCAATTAGGAATGAAAAAAGGTGAAATCACTAAAGATCCTTTGGAAATCCAGAAGATCTTCAATGTCTACTTCAAGAAACCTTAGTCTAATCACATGGAAAACAGAAGAAATGGACACATTGCTAGATACATATGAATTACCAAATTTGAATCAAGAAGGTATAAAAATTCAAAATATCCCAATATCAGTCAATGAAATTGAAAATTTAACTAGAAACTCACCAACAAGAAAAAGTCTAGGTTCTGAGGGATTCACTGTGAATTAACTATAAATTTAGAGATGATATAATGTCAATATTACTCAAAATCTGTAATGAAATTGTGACAATAGTTCCAAACTCATTCCTAGAAACAAGTATTAACCTGCTACCAAAATCAGAGAAAGGCACAACCAAAAAAGAGAACTATAAGCCAATCACCCTAATGAAAATACATGCAAAACTGTTCAATAAGATACTAGAAAGCAAAAATCAGAAAATTATGAACAATATTATATACCATGAACAAGTATGATTCCTCCAAGGGATGCAGAGGTGGTTCAACACGTGCAAATCAATAAATGTAATACACCATACCAAAAGAAGTAAGGGCAAAAAAATCCCCCCATGATCATCTCAATAAATGCAGAAATAGTATTTGACAAAGTCCAATTCTTATTCATTATAAAACCCTGTATAAAATTGGAATAATCTTTATCTCAGTCTAATAAAAGCCATCTATGACAAACCAACAGCAAACATCGTATTAAATGGACAAAAATGTCTATCACCACTCTTATTCAGTGCAGTTCTGGAAACATTAACCAGAGAAATTAGACAAGAGAGAAATAAAAGGAATAAGGATAGGAAAGGAAGAAGTTAAATTATCATTATTTGCAAATATTCTATGTAGAAGATCCCAGAAAACATCTAGATTTAATAATCAGATTCACTCATGTAGCTGGAAACAATGTCTATGCTCAAAAATCATTAGCATTCCTGTATGCAAACAACATATTCACTGAGGGAGAAATTAGGGAAACCATATCCTTCACAATAATGTCCAAAAAATGAAATATTGAAGAATATATCCAACAAATGAAGTAAAGGAGCTATGTATTGAAAATTACAGTACTCTGAAAAAACAGATTGAAGAAGATATATGAAAATGCAAAGATATCCCTTGCTTTTGGAATATCAACATAATAAAAATGGCCTTACTCCAATAATTGCTATATAGATATAATGTAATCACAATCAAAATACCTTTAGCATACCTCACAGAATCCAGTAAAACATTCCAAAAATTCATTTTGAACCAGACAAGACCTAAAATTGCAAACACAGTTCTAGGCAACAAAGGCAAAGCAGGGGCCATCATAATTCCTGACTTGAAATTGTACTAAAGAGCTACTGTGACATAAACAGCATGGTACTGGCAGAAAAACAGACCTGAAGATCAATGGAACAGATTCAAAGATTCAAACAACTCTAAACACAGTCAGCTATTTTATATTTGATAAAGGTACCAAATCCATTCCCTGGAATAAAGACAGCCTCTTTAATTAATGATACTTGAAAATGTGGCTTTCCTCACACTGAAGACTAAAATTAGACCCATGTGTATAACCATACACTAAACCAGAATCAAAATAGATCAAAGATCTAAATATTAAAACAGAATCACTAAATCTTCTGGAAGAGAGAATAAGTAGAAATCAGAACACGATGGTGTAGTCAAAGACATCATGAACAAACCCTTATGGCACAGGAAGTACTACAAAGAATCAATGACTGGTATCTCATTAAAAATCTGTATACAGAAAAGAAATTACCCCAACAGAGTGAAGACAACCCAGAGTGAGAAGTAGTCTTATTCAGTTGTTCTTCAGACAAAAAACTAATGTCTAGATCATATAAAGAATTGAAAAAATTCTGACTCTCCTAATTTAAAGACCTACTCCAAAAATGGACATCTGAAATGAATAGACACTTCTCAGAAGAGAAAGTACAAATGGCAAATAAATAAATGAAAAATCTTGTAACATCACTGATTATTGCAAATTAAAACAACCCTAAGATTTCATCTCACTCCAGAAAGAATAGCTGTTATTAAGAAATCAACCTATAACAAATGCTGGTGGGGCTGTGGGGGAAAAGGAACCCTTTTCCACTGTTGGTGGGAGTGTAGACTGTTACAACCGCTATGAAAATCAGTGTGAAGTTTCCTCAAAACTCTGGAACTAGAAGTCCCATTTGACCTAGTTATTCTTCTTGATGTCTTTCCAAAAGAATTAAAAACATACCACAGCAATATATGTGCAGTTATGTTTGTAGTAGCACAGTTTGCAATAGCTAAATGTTGGGCAGAACACAAATGCACATCAAATGATGAATGAATAAAAAAGATGTGTTTTTTTATATAATGGAATACTCTTCATCCCTAAAGAAAGATAAATTTGAGATATTTGTAGGTAAATATATGGACTTTGAGACCATACATTTAAGCGAAATAAATCAGACACATATGTGTAAATATTCCACTGTGCCTCTAGTGTGAGAAATTTAAAGTGTAAATAAGAATTAAAATGTATAACAGGTATTGTGAAATAGGAAGTCATTGTTCAAAAGAAAAGGGAAAATAGAGTGAGAAAAAGAACGAAGGAAATTTTAAAAATGAGAAAAAAGGATAAAATGGAAAGAAATCTTTGCAGATAAGGAGAGGGGTTGAAGGAAGGGAAGGGGAATGGGAAAAAAGAAGAACAAAGATACAACATGCACAGCTGCAGGTTTCCTATGATGAATGAGAGCATCATGTATATCTAAATTGCACCAATAAACAATAAAAAACATAAAAAAGTGAGATATAGTTCACAATAATGGTTTTTAATGCTTTTATTTGTAACAATACAGCCATCTTAGTATGGAAAAGGCAACTAAATTTGCATTATGGGAAAAAATTAGATCTGACTTCACAGAATCCTTGACCTCCCATTGATATGCAAACAGTTACTGAGCAGCAATCATTGCCTAATGCAAATTAACATAAATTGTTAATGATCTTCCACAAGAATTAAATCTATAATTTTGGATTCAAAAGTTTCTCTGAAATAGTTAAATTAAATTCCATCATCTAAAAGATAAGAAATCTGAAGTATAGAAATATTAAATTATATGCTCCAACCAACAGTTGGAGTCATAATATTAGTCCAGTTTCTCAATATAGATACTAGTATTCTGTCTAATGATATACACATTTTTACTGGGCAAATTATAATCACTATTTACTATCTCTTTGGATGAAAACCCTCCAGTTTGTGTCAATATTCATGTAAATGAAATGAGTGTGATCTTATACCATGAGATGGCTTTTCAGATTAATTTTTCAGAAACAATTCAGGTTAGTTTCAGGACTATTATAACAGTGAAAATACACACTTGACTCTTAGAGATATATCTTTACATATAAGATATAAAATCATTCAAATAACTTCTCAGTCTTGATCATATACTTGAAAATTCTTTGTTTTGTACCATTTCCTTTAAAATAGATTATTAACTAATACGAGGTTAAAAAATAATGATAGAGTCTCCACAGTAGGTACATAGAAAGTAATGGCATGATAACATTTAAAGTTTATATCTAAAGTTGAAATAAAGGTCAGGGCTGCCAAAGATCATGTAATAAGCTCTAAAGAGGAAAAAATGTGATTATCACACCACCCAAAGCCTCCTGCTTTGAGATGGATAAGTTTGCCTGATATGTAAGTACATCTTTGCTCAATGATGCTGAGAGAAGCAAGCTGAGCTTTACCAGCAGTCTCCTGAGTAAACACGGCTCAGTAGTGCCTAATCCAAGAAGAGATGATTAGGTTGACTGCGCTGACCAAGGTGGAACTTCAGAGGAATACAGCTAAAGATAAGCATAGGGAGAGTACTTAGGAGAAAGGAGCTGAGGCAGATTAGGCACAGGTGTATGGACAATATGAATTACCTTTCACGCTATAAAAATTAGGGAAAAAATGTGTGCACAGTAACTTTTAGAAAATGTAGAATATTGTCCAAGTTCCTAAGGGCAGAGATTTTTCACCTATCTGAATTTTTATCTGATGAAATTAAGAAACTGAAGCATGCTTTTCAGTGTAGTCATCACTCACTGTCATCAGAAAGAACTAGGGCTTTCATTTGAAAATCTTACTTAGCTTGTTCTATTCTAGCAATTTCTTCTGAGGAATTGTTCACTTGCTGACATCTGAAAGTGAAAATATATTTTCTTTACCATGTGAAAAATAGGAGGTAAAAGTTTAGTGAGACAATACAGTCCTGAATGCCTAATATAAGCAAATACTGATAAACAAGGTCACTGAACCAGATGTTGTGAAGAATACAACCTGGCAGTAGAAGTTAGAACATGTGTAGATTCTCACGGAAGGAAAGTGACCTGTGCATTAAGATTTTTTAAGGTCCAACATAAATGGATTTTAACACAATTGCTCTCAGTTTAATGGGATGTTTTTCTGCTCTACCCCAACTCTCTATTGGATTCAAACTCTCTTTGACTGGCAATTCTACCTCACTTCCAAAATATAACCAATAAATACACAAATTTTTCCCTATTCTTAAAGCGTGTTTCACTTTGTAGTCTCACTTTAATAATATTCAAATCTGTAAAGACTCCTGTCTCTCTCTCCCTCTGTCTGTCTCTCTCTCTCTCATCTCTCTCTCTCTACCTCCGTCACTCTCTTCCTTCCTGCCTCTCTTTTACTCTTTCTTTAACTCAAATTCTACTTACAGGCAATATGATATTGGTGAATCTGAAACAGGATAATCAGAAATTTTTCCACTGGAAAGAATCACATATAATAACATCTAAGTGCAGATCCACTAAATTAGTCCAAGTTTGGTCATATTGGTCATATTTTTGTTTTCTACATTTCTAATCACTTTTGAACATAGCCAATATCTGTCAAGAATCATAGGATTGAATTCCATGAAAAAGGAATCCATAACATGTTTCAGTTTCCTAACACTTAGCAGATTTCAAAATGTAACATGAAACAAATACTTGTGGAAATATTAAATTTTCTGTCTTTAATTTTTAAATATATTTTCTTTTAAATAACTATGACATTTCCTCACATTTAAAAATTTGAGCTGTCAGCAGAAAAATAAAAATATATAATTCCATTGGAAAAGCACAATTGATGAGAAACAAGATTACATATCAAATACAACTAGCAAATTGTAGATACACTACTGAAAGGTTTTCTGTGGAATTCTTTGCCTGGTAGAAAGAACACATTAGCACCAAAGCAAAGGCTATGAGTTTGGGTGGCCCTATTTGTTATATCCCATGATCCACTAAAAGGCTTTGTTATTTATGTCATTGCAGTGTTGGGTTCTTGGTGAGTAGAACTTCTAGTCTGTAAAGGAGCTGCTTTCGCCAGGGAATACAATTTTCCCATTGGGTTACAAACAATGTTTAATAATTGGACAATTGGATCTACTTCTCTCCAGTGAGCAACACAAAGAAGAACACATTAGTGTGTTTGCAAGAAGACTCAAGCCTCATATTTTGGAAGAGGTGGAGTTGTTATATAAAGAAAAAAAGACATATGTGTAGAACATGGGTGAGTTTCTTGAGTGTCTTTTGGAACTTCTTTGTTCCATAGTGACTGAAAATGTTCAAATAAAATATAACTTCTTTGAAAAGGGTGTGGTGTCTTGTAGCTCAGAAATATCATGGATGAAGATCTGTCATGCCACTAGGTGAGTCCTTGATCTCAGAAAAGGTGGTGACTAAGGAAGGGGGAAAGGAAAATGTAGAATGAATGGTTGAAGAGAGTGATGTTATCAACTGTAGCCTGATTCCAAGTAAATATCAATGACTAGAGTTTGCAGCATTATCTTTGTTTTTTTTTAGTTTCCTCTGAGGAAACTAGTTCTTCAGAATTCCTGATGTTCTTTCAAACTTGTTGACTAGTGATGGGAAGTATAGTAAGAGAAAGCTTCTGCTTCTAAGATTTTTAGGTTCTGCCTCAGGAGAAAGAGCTATTTTCATAAGGTCAACTATTTCTTGATAATCCTGTGTGCAGTGACTGAGTGAATCAAATATTAAAGTACAACAGTTGGTTGAGTGGACAGTTCATTCATCTATGCTTGCTACTAGATTTTTGAAGGCTATCATGGCTTTCCATCATGGTTCTTCTCAGTTCCAAAGACTTTATTAATAGATATTGATGTCTGATAAGCATCTTTGTACTCCACTTGCCACATCAACATCCTCTTCTATAAGAGACAACATATAATAGTCATCTTCTGCTGCTTATCCAGATTTTATCATAAATATAAATAATTCATCATCAATTCCTAATCTGATAATATCAAATATATTGTCTTAGAAGATAAATGAGTGAAAAGTAATTGCTTCTACTTTCTTTAACAACTATGAGAAATAAATAGACTGAGGAAAAGTAGGCCACCATTTCAGATGAAAGAAAAGAGCCATGCAGAGAAAGAACTACCTGAAGAGACTGAGAAGTACAGCTGTATTGAGTTATAGAAGAGGACTATGCTCCAATCATGAGACAGGACTGATGCTACTGGCGCACTATCCCATCAAATTATTCCCTTCCACCTATTTTGTCCTTTTGACTTTCCATATATAACATTCAGTCCTCATAATAAAGAAATTTACTTTCTGCAAATGATACTTTTCTAAAAAAATTTTCCTAAAGCATAGCCAAATTCTATAACTATATCGCAGATAGAGTGACCAGCAAAGTTTGTGTAAGTGTTTGGGTTAAGTCTAACA
>RJWT010019076.1:0-18544 GCA_004365215.1 Cuniculus paca
CTATGCCCACATCCTGCTTTACATCTAACTTAATGAATTAAAGAACATTTCTAAGAAGAATTTACTGCAGCAGGGAGACAGTCAATACTCAGTGTCAAATGCATCTTGTCACTGCCCATCAGAGCCTTACCTTTTAATCTGGTCAATTTGGGTCAAGACAGCATTGACCACGCGGATGGCGTCTGAAGGCTCTGCACCTGTCCGGCAAGCATTACGAGCAGCTGTGAGACTCTCCACCTGTTGGCAGAGCGACAGGTCAAAGAGATCAGTGGCTGGCCCTTCTCGGGCAAATGCAGAGACTGAGTGGGCACCGCTGGTGGGAATGCAGTGCCTGGGGTGTAAGGGAGGGGATCCTGCAGCAGAGAGCAGATAGCAGCAGGACTGAGTGAGAGGCAGCAATAGCAAGGGACAACTCAGTTACAGGCCGACTACTGACGGGTGCCCACCTCGTCAATCAGCACGAACACCAGTGCTTCCTTGTCATCAATCAAGTCCTGAATCTTCTGGAACATCCTAGTTACCAGCTTGCCGCTCTGCAACAAAACACTACTCAGTTCTGCCTTTCAGTCCACAAGATGAAGTACAGTGGGCACCACAAGCCCCTCAGAAAATCCCCTGGATCAGAGGAGCCAGGCCAGCCTGCAAGGTCAGCCCACATGCTCACCCTGCTTGCTGCTTGAAACCACTGACCAGGAGGCAGCAGACCCGGCTGCATCCTGTAGGCACTCCTGTCACCAGATGCCCATGCCCGGCCTAGACACCCACTACAGGGACAAACTGATGCAAGGTGCCTTGGGCACTGCCCTCTGGTGAAGGCACCCAGAACATTCCCTGTTGGACTCTGCAGTTCCCAGTCCACGTGAGCAAGCATGCGGGACCCAGCACCTGCTCTTGTCAGCTGAGCATCCTGTCCCACCTGTCAGAGGGCTGTGGAGTGACCAACATGGCCTCCTAGGCCCAGCTTCCCCCACAGAGCAGTTAGCCCCGTCACCTTCGCATTTCACTCACTGCTTCAACCTTTTGTATTCAGAGTGTTCACCTCATACACAGTACACCGTTTTTCCAAGTGCCTGTTTGACAGTCCAGATATAAGGACATTTGGTACTTACTTCTGAAAACCACTTGGAAAAGAGGCTGTGGCTGTTTATTTCAATTAACTGGCCATATCGATACCTACGATGATAAAAATGGGTAAGAAAGCTGTCACCACCTAGACCCAGGCCATCCTCAGAGGCAGGAACGCCTGGTCTCTGCTGAGAACACCTAGTGTAGTAAGTCATGACAGAGTCCCAAAGGACCCAGGCACGTTGCTCTGGGACTGCGAGAAATCTACCGAGAGGCAATCAATAGGTCTAGATTACTGCAAAGATTTCCCACAACTCTGTTTGAATTAAAGAGTAAAAGTTCTCTCATTTCAATCTATTTGTAATTTATATTTCTATGTTTAAAAAGAATCACCAGTAACAATGTAACAAATGAGAACCCTGGAGCATCAAGAGACTGTGGCAGCAGCTCAGCATTTTCTTTCTCCTCCCATGAAACACCGAGTGTGACAGTACACCTTCCAGCAGACCGGAGCCCTGGGTGCTGGCACAGCAGAAGGCCACCCTAACACTGCTGTTACTCAGGTGGGGGTGAGGGCCTGCACGTGCAGCCCTGGGCCAAGCCAAAAAGAAACCAGGACCAAGTGAGAGCAGCTGCTTCCTCAGGCCACAAGTCCTCAGGAGAATCTCTTTTGGAAAGTGTCCCCGGCCTTCCATTCAAAACCAAGATGAAGATGAATCACAACTGCTGTTTACCAAGGGCAGTGGAAAAAAGACTGGGCTGAGCATTAAACAAAATTGACTGACAGCGTTGACTATTTAATAGGATGAAAAACAAAGGCTTCTTTCTGCCATGTCCAAGTCATTAAATAAGTATTCCAGGCTCTTTTAATTGAAAAAAAGTTATGCTTCTTACTTCTTTCCTCTTTGATGTTTTAGAAAACTGCCCCTAGAGATTTTTAAAACAGATGCATTTCAATAAGTCAAAAGAAAGGTCAAGAAACTAAACATAAAGATAAAAATAAAGCAATCTCCTTATGTGAAAATACAAGCCATTTTTGAAAAGAAATGAAATAGATCTAACAGTAGATCTCAGCTGTTCTCTTCTTATTGGTGTCAGGCTCCAGATTTACCCTCAGCCTCAGATGAGAAAACTGGGTAAGGTCCACGAAGCCACACCTGGTTAGGATTGATCGACAGGCAGTGGAGGTCATGGCCCTGCGCTGGCTGTGTGGAGGGACCTTATCCACGCTGCCCCTGCTGAGCTGAGAACAGGCTGGCTTAGGGAGTGGGGGCAGTGGGGAGATGTGGGGCAGAGCTCTAGAGAAGGAGATGGGGCAAAACCTCCCCAGAAAGCAGCATGTGACCCCTGTGTCTGCTGAATACTAAGGCAGGCGAGCGGGGAGAATCCACATCTGTACATCTATGAGCTCCTTGGGCTGGGGAGAGAATATTGCCTTGTCATTCCCTGTGCTCCATGCAGGCCCCAGGCAAAGTCCCTTCCGTGTGAAGACAAGACTAACCCAGCCCCTGGCTTAGAGCAGAGAAACAAGGCCCAAAGACTGCGGAAGACACGACACCCAGGCACTTCAAATCACCATCTTCAGCATTCAAGTAAAATTCTCTGAATGCCAAGTAGAAAAATGACACCCCAAAGCAGAGATAAGTTAGTCAGTGGAAACAGAGACATAATGCTATGACACAGGCGGCAGGCCGGAACACTGAAGTGCTATTATCAACTCATCATGGATTTTAACAAGAATACAAGGAAGGCAGAAAGGAAAGGTACAAAAAGAAGTAAGTAGAATCTTCATAGAAACATCCTACCCCAAATAAAAATCTCACTGAATGGAATTAAAAGTAGATTAGACACCACAGAAAATGATGACTTTGAAGCTGCAGCAGCAGACACTGTTTAAAGTGAAACGTATTTCATAAAAATGAAAAAGCACACCAGTGGCTCCATGGCACGAGACGGAGCAACCTCACATGCCAATGAACAGATTCCAGGGAACAGGGAGGGCATGGGAATCGGGTAAAGAATAACAACCAAGAACTTTCCAAAAATGATGAAAAACAAAACCTCAAGGCACAGAAAGAACTCAAGGAGGGGCAGCCAGAGCATCAAGAGAGGCCAGCGCTCCTCACCCAGTAAAAGTACAGTGAACCAGCCAGGCCATCATGCACAGGACCTGCCACCTACACCACGTCACCCCCTTGTAAGTACACCTGGATGTCTATAGGAGGACGCAGGCTGCCACAGACCGAGGCCCCATAAGTTCTGAGATCAAACTCAAGACCACGCTGGGTAGAGAAGAATCCACCATTGTGTAAAGCAATCAAAAGCGAAAGCTTCACACATCACAAGTCCCATCCCTGCGCTGTCCTCTCGGTCGCCGGTTACCTGCTGGACAGTCTGATGGTCAGTTTCTGGGCCAACGCCTTACACAGGGATGTCTTCCCAGTTCCCGGAGGACCTGTAACAAGAGCCAAGCAGCGGCGTCCCTAGGCCAAGGCTGCAGTACTGCTGCTGGCAGAGTAGCAGCTGCTTATCCACAATATAAAGCACGGAACACAGTTAAAAGCTATTGTTCTTACAACAGATACTGCTTGTGAACCTACAGAGACGTCTGTGAAGACATTAAAGGCCATAAGATATTATCCGCATACTTTAGAAAGTCCTCTTTCTTTCCTAATGTATTTTTGCCCCTTTCCCTAGCCAGGCTCAGCATTTGGGGGGCAGCAATTTTCTGGTCTACAGCTTGGCGATACTGTCCTTGTCTCACTTCCTCTATGAAACCCACCTACCCAGGCACATTTTGAAGGCCATAGAGACCTTCATCAGGACTGAGTGCGGGATGCTACCAGATGAGAGCTGCTGCTGCAACCTGCAGTGCCCCACCTGTAGCTGCAGACGGTGCTAAGTGGGTGGCACCCTGTGCTATGTCAGACAGGCAGTGCCTGGGTCAGCATGGGTTAGCAATGTCCCCATGGTGCACGTGTGAGGCTTGACCCCTGAGTGGTGAGCGGGGGAAGGTTCAGGGCTCAGGAGTAGACTCATGAAGGGGAGTGTGGGACTGGTTCCTTCCTGTTACTCTTTTGGTTCTCGGCCATGACACAGTGACTCTTGTCCACCGTGTGCATCCACCATGCTGCCACAGCATGTGGGACCAACCTGCCAGGACTGAAACCTCTGAGACTGAGCCAACAGAACCCATTTCTCTTGGTAAGCTGATTCTCTCAGGGTTTGCCACAGTAATGGAAAACTCACCAATCCAGCAGCCAAAACCAGGCTCTTCCTGCACATTCCCTACCCGCTGGTCCCCAGATGTGGGCCCACAGAAGCCGAGGTGCCCCACAATACAGAGTGAGCGCACTGCTAGAACACAGAGATGTGTCTGACCTTGCTGATGCACAAGCACTTTCAGTAACTGAAGTGCAAATGTGTACCTCATTCCAAGCAATTCTCTTCACTAATGAAAGTCCCCATGGCTGGGCCTCTGACCCTGTTGCTAGGATGCCATGCCAGGGACAGCCATGCACTCTCACCCTGTAGACAGAGGCTAACTACCCGGACCCTCTGCCCTGCCATAAGGTGGGCACTGCCTGGACCTCAGTGACCAGAAACAAAGACAAACCAATGGTGTTTCCTTCTGAGAGAACCTGGCTAACTTTCTTTTAAAATAGGGCTTTTGCAGTCCATTCTCACTAAACAAAGATTAGGACTACAAGATAGGGGGCTGGGGATATAGCTCAGTGGCACAGTGCCTAC
The DNA here is from genome assembly GCA_004365215.1 of Cuniculus paca. Lineage (NCBI taxonomy): Eukaryota > Metazoa > Chordata > Mammalia > Rodentia > Cuniculidae > Cuniculus > Cuniculus paca. Next base: position 4,816 of record RJWT010019076.1, read on the forward strand.
CTGGCAATCACAAGGTCCTCAGTTTGATTCCTGTTACAAAAAAAAAAAAAAAAAAAAAAAAAAAGCTACAATACAAAGCAGTTTCTACCTAAGGGATTCTCATCAGTGAAATAAAGGGGTTATTTAATATAAAAAGTCTCAGGGCAGAAATCAGCTAGCTGTCAAAGGAAGGTCAATTGACAAGGCACTGTGAGGCAGATGAGCATCACGGAGAAGGACATTCCAGGACAACGCTGGCACCTGCAGAAAACAGTGCTGAAACTCCTTGCAGGAAAACAGACACAGGGAAAAGCTGAATTTCATGCCACCTGTCTGGTCTCACCATGCAGAAGCACCACACGGTTCCAGGTGATGAGGTTGCTGTCCACATTCTTGTCTGAGAACAGTACAGTCGTCATCACGTAGTCAAGGAGCTGGTCGAGAAAAGAAATCAGCTGAAGGCACCTGAGACAGCACTCCCAGGACTGCGCTGCTAGGGTTTGCCCGAGGGACAGGGCAGGACAAGGCCACTCAGGAGGGGTGTCATTACCTAGTGCTCAGTGACTGCCTCCTGGGCTTTCATTTTAGAAGGCAATTGAAGAGGCAAAAGGATAAGCATTGGCTATCATGGCTAAAAAGTTAGGGAAACAAAACAAGCTGCTTTCACGTAAAATGTCAATATTAACCCAAGTGCCTAAGGGGTTCCCAGGTACAGAGCAGTTCCTCCTCCAGAACACTGCACCACAGCAGGCACGCAGCACACCCTGTCAGGATACTGGGGAGCAGCGGGAGGCCGAGGGAAGTCTCAGGCGCACCCTTGCAGGGGCAGGACACAGAGGTCCTCATCTGGCCCTGCCCACTGTCTCTCCATCCACACCCCTCGCCGTGTGGCCTCAAGCCCAGAAGGCTCACGAGGACAGTGAGGCTGTCTTCACCAGCCAGTCCTGTGCCTTCTTCGCCAGAGACCAGCTCTACGTTGGGGCAACCTTGTGGGACAGGTATTCAGGACATGGGCTGCTGGTGGACTGAAGTCCCAAAGGCATGAAGAGAGTGGACCAAGCAAGACTGATTCTCCTTCAGATAACAGGACGTTTTGAGAAGAACCACAGCAACTTACATGCGATTTGACTTCCATGTCATACACTAGGCTGTCCCAAAGCCCATGGAATTCAGCTACAAGGAAAGGGAAACAGCAAAGCCCTACTGTTAGGAAGGCAAGCATCACACTTACATGTGAGGCCTCCCACCACCCCACATGGTAGACGGCGCTTCTGACACAGGATGAGCACAATTTATACATCTGTCTTTAAATTTTAATGTTTCTTAAAGGTGTAAATAAATGTCAGTCACGTGGCTTTTGACAGATAGTTAAGCGGAGTAAAGTAATTTTTTTTTAATATCTCCTTATGCACAATTTTCTGTCCCAGGCCTGTGCTTTAACAGAGCTCTCTCCATGTGGCAGCTGAGTCTAGCTGACATGGACCCTGACAGCAGAATTAACCCAACCTCCACCATCTGCAATGCCCCCACAGAAGCAAGGAGCAAGCAGAAGGAGGAGTTGGGCATGGCAGGGCCTGCCCATGATCCCAGCACTCTGGGTGGCCTATGCAGGAGGACTGCAAGTTCAAGTCCAGCTTGGGCGATTGGGTAACTTAGGGAGACCCTACCACCAAAAATAAACAAACAAACAAACAAACAAATAAATAGGCAGGCTGGTGCACCCATACTCGACTCTTGAGTACATCCTATATCTAGAGGCCAGGCATAGAGGTGCACACTTGTAATCCCAGCACTTGGGAGGCTGAGGCAGGAGGATCACTGCAAGTTCGAGGCCAGCCTGTGCTACATAGTGAGTTCAAAGCCAGCCTGCACTATATAGTGAGAACCTGTTTCAAAAAAACCAAAAAGAAAAAAAAGGTTGGGAATGTAGCTCATTGCAAAGGCCCTGGGTTCAATCTCCAGTACTGCCCAAAACAAAAGAAAAAGCAAAAGCAAAATAGAGTAGAAGAAAACAGCTCAGCCCTAAGGCCAGCACAGCATTCTCCATAGGTTACTGCCTCTGAGGTACCCACATGGCTACGATACTTATCCTCGAAGGCTCCGTTTCCTTCCTGGAACCTGCTGTACTTGGATCTGGACTGTCCCCCAAGGCCCATGTGTTATATAGGTTTGTCTTCAACTTGGCACCATCGGCCGGCAATGGAAGCTTTAAGGAGCGGGGCCAAGTGGAAGGTCTTAGGTCATGGGCTGTGGCCCCAAAGGGTACAATGAAACATGGGTCCCTTGCTGTCCTTGCCATCCAGGCAAGAAGTAAATCCACCTCTGCCATATGCCCTGCCAGGATATGCTAGCGGGCAGCAACTGGCAGCCAAGCATTAAGCATCTGCCAGCTGATCATCCCAACCATTTGTTATGGTAACAGAAAGCTAAGAGCAATATACTTTCATCTCATAAAAGATAAAACATCCTAGAACCATACCAGACAGAACCTCCTCAGTGAACTGAGGAAGAGCAAACCCGAGAGTGTACAACCCTCTGGCCTTGCCCCTCCTCAGTGGCCCTGCACCCCGTCCGCCCCAATACCTGCAGGCAGAACCCAGTGATTTGCTGCGATGATGTCTTCCGTCTCCTCCTCCAGATTCTCACTGCTGGGGCCGTCTTCATTCAGCTGGAAGATGTGCAGAGCAATGGTGCAGGCACTCAAATCAATGGGCTAGAAACGAGGGAAAGCAAGTAAATCGACATACCTCAAAATACCTCTTTTCAATTCTAGCTAATTAGATGTTAAAAGTCAAAAAATAAGGTCGATGAGTGTGCAAAAAATTAGTTCTTAGTGACCATATTTGTAAAGCATACCTTGTAGTTTCCCGTTTCTTTTTTTGCAGTTGATTATCTTTTGGACTATCCTCCAGTTCAGAACCATCAAATGTTTTACTTTCAATTTTCTCAAAATTAGACCAGAATACTGAGTTTCAACTGCACCAGAGGTGAAGGGTCACTCTCTACCTCGAATCAGCGGTACACGACACACAACACAACTGATGATTTTAGCCCTGCTTACTTGGTTACAAGTGGGCTGTGGGAAACTCCTACTGAGCAGCCTTTCCACAGCTGACTGCTTGGAAGTGGGATGGTGAGGGCCACACTTGAGAACTGGTGGGGGGAGATGAGGTGCTACCTTGTGAAAGAGACCTACATACAGAATTTGAAAATATCCTGTAAAGAACTTTTGTCTCCCTCCTCCTGTTCACTTAATTTAATCATTTATGTGTATCACCATGAACTGAGATATAGTTGGGTTATAACCTAATACTAAATATCCTTTCTATTGGTACAATTATTTCAGATTTTGTCCACTTAGAGCTAATTCATGTGGGCTCCTGTCTCCATATGACATGTCCTCAACCTTCCAGTGTTTCTGAGCCTTCTGTAACTTGCTGGTACTATACGGTCTTTGTAATTTGCCTGCCCAGCTACAGATATAATCACATACATAAGAAACCCGTCTCTTTTACTGGAGAACATCAGGGGCCTACCCAGTGGAGAGCTGAGCCCCCACCAACTTAACACCAATAAGGCAGCATGAGGTGGGGGCCAGACCAAAGGGGCACACTGCTTTCCTCCTCCCATGGGGCACTGGGGCCTGTGGGGTGCCGAGCTTCTACCTCACTGAGCAGCAACAGTGATTTAGGTGTTGTCTCCTCCCTTTCTTCGGCAACAGCAAGCCTGATGGGAGGTCTACTTGCTCCCATGCAGGGTGACACCCATTTGTTCCCTACATGTCCCTGAAGACTAGTGTGAGTCAGCACCCTACTCTTGCCTGTTACCAGTGGGACCTGGTGGGATGCAAACAGATGCCCACCAGACCCTCCACAGATACCAGGATTTCATAGAAAACTACCTGTCATCCAAGAACCAGAAAGTAATAGCAGTAGGAAAAGGTAACGAAACTTTGAATAGACATCTGAACAGGCAAATCACTTTTCCTGAAAGTCAGTGGTTCCTACCTATAATTTTATATAACATTGTATCTGCTATCACAATTCTGATACTACTACATATTCCTGGAAGTTATCTTTCTTTTGTACTAGCCAATCCTTGAGTTTTCAGGTTTAGTTAATAATTCACCATACTGGTTATTTCCTGTTCAAATGACTGTCTTTTCTCTTTTTTTGTGGGACTGGATCCTAAGTCTACAGGATGAAGAATGACTGTGTGTCTGGGTCTTCTCTGAGAACTTTGTAGGCGCCAGATGTGATTGGGACTCCTCTGAAGTTAATGCATGGAGAGACAAGGAGCAGGAGAAAAAAACCCACCTGGGTTGGGAGTTGACAAAGAGAGACATTTGTTTTACCATAGGGTATTTGGTTTCCATTGGGGTGACTGAAGTAGCCATCAAAGAAAGAAGTCTGGTGTGACAGAACATACAGGTGGCCTATGTACACATGGTGGTGTCACATAACTTAGTTGGTTCCTTTAATCAATATCCAAAAAATTCAAGCACAGGATTCGAGAGATTTTAAATAATTGTATTGGGTAGACTGTTTCCTTGACCATGATCCAGCTCCAAGATTAAGGTGTCAAAGCAGACTGGTAGACTGATGCAGACTGAGAACACTGTAGTTTTTTGACTGTGTCTTTTTCTTCTTAATATAGCTTGGAAGCATACTTATATCAGCAGATAGAAATCTGGCTCTTTTTTAAATAGCTACATGCTGTTGAATATAAATGTATCAGATTTGTTTAGCTGATACCTAGTTGGTAAATGGTGACAAGATATTTCACATTATCGGTGCTAACAAAATGCAATAACATTTGTCTGCGTGAACCTATGGAGTTGTACAGCTATTAATTAAGATGTATTCCTACAGGTGAATCTACAGTCAAAATGAGATTATCAAAACTTTTCATGGCCAGCCCTAAACTCTTTGATCAGGCTGTGCTAATCTGGAGGGTTTTTCCTTTCAACTCAGGTTGGCTGAAACCAAGGATGACGGCATCAACTCTTACTATGCCTTGGACTTAAAAGACATATGAGGAAGCACATGTCATAAGCCAAATTTCAGTGCCAAGCTACTGTTTGAAGTGGCGACTCAGTGCTGAGTTATGCTTTTCCCTTGGTACACATTTTTGATTATTCTTATGCTGGTAGAATGACACCAATGCATTCAGCTCTGAGAGAGACCCCAGCTTCCACACATGGGCTCAGAAAGATGGCAGAGCACACAGTCCATGCATAGGAGGCAACAAAGTGCTTCCAGACAGGGAGCCCATCTCACCTCTGTAACCTCCGCACTTCCTGCAGCCCTAACACATTCACCAAGAACTTCAGAACCACTTAGCTGACATCGAAGGTGCGAAGGCCTCAACAACCCAGCCCACTACTCTACATGCTGCATTCCAACCGTTGGGTTCCAGACTGTTCTCTGTTCCACTCAGTGCATCCTGACACCCGGGCTGAATCTCACACCAGCACCAAGCTCCAGAACAGACAGCTAGAACTGGTCTACACCCTAACCAACAGACAAACGAATAACAAATACACTTCTCAAGCAGTGACAGTCACGATACCAGCTCTGGCGAAATGGCACCTCAAAATCAGAAAGTTACCTGAGAATCTTTAACCTTTAGGTCTGTGTCAACAATAGACACAGACTGCACATTTCTGATCAGAAAAGGTTCATCAAACTCCGTCCATGAGTAATCGCCAAACACAATATTATGCCTGTTCAGCAACTTTCGAACACTCAACTTTATGTCTTCTTCTTTTGCAGTGCTAGGAAAAGGTAAAACACATACATAAAAGATCTACTTTTTTTTTTAAAGTTACTTTAAATTGAGACCATACACAAGATTCGTGCCCTGAGAACTGCAGACCATATGCCCACCTAGGGAGCCAATCTAGGGCCAGCCGGCCTGCCGTCCATCGCCAGCCTGCACCCTGCACTCCCCCTGGAAGGCAGGACACTGAGATTCTTGCTGGCTTGGGTTAAGGTGAAGACGAATCCACACACGCCGTGTTTACTCACTAAGCATGCCCTTAGCCAGCACTGCGGCCCCAGGGCAGGTCCCCCCAGCCCGCATCTGCTCCTGCTCCAGCGTCCTCGCAGCAGCTCCTCCAACCCCACTTCTCCCGCCAGCGGCCCTCTGAGCCGTTGCCCTGGCCCTGGCCCCTGGCCGCCTCTCCCGCCGGACTCGGCTCCCGGTCGGCCTCGGCCGCCAACCCCGGGTCGGGCCGGACTCGCGCCCCCGCCGCTCACCTGCCGTCGCGCTGCAGCACCTCCACGTGCACGACGGGCGCCTCAGCCACGCAGGGCAACGCCTGCTTCAGGTCGCCCACCGCCTCGTCCATGTCGCCGCCGCCGCCCGGGAGCCGCGAGGACCCTGCTGGAGCGCGACTACCGCCCCTACCACTGCGTACCTCAGCTCTGCGCCGCCCCGCCCTGAGACGCTTTGAATCTGCCGCGCGCGCCGCCCCGCCCTCTGACCCGGAAGCGCTCGGCGCCCCGCTTCCCCGACCCGGAAGCGCTCAGCGGCAGCGCGGTCATTTCCGACGGGCGCAAGCCGGTCCTCGGGCGGCCGCGCTCCCGCGGGTCTGTAACCCGCATCGGCCTCCGCAGCCATGGGAAAGAAGCACAAGAAGCACAAAGCCGAGTGGCGTTCGTCCTACGAGGGTGTGGCCAGCGGAACCCGGAGCGCGCCTGAAGGGGAGGGCGGGGTCCGAGGCGAGGGGCTGGCGCGGGGTGTGGCCTCCGGCTCGGGGCGGGCGCGGGAGGAGATGCACGCCTTCTGGCGCTGTCCCCGGCGCCTGTCATCCCCAGGTCTCACGATTCCAGGGTTGGACTGCCCCAGACGGTGCTGTGGTTCTGTCTGTGTACAGATTACGCGGACGCACCCCTGGAGAAGCCGCTAAAGCTGGTGCTCAAGGTCGGGGGCAGCGAGGTGACCGAGCTCTCGGGGTCCGGCCACGACTCCAGCTACTACGACGACAGGTCGGACCACGAGCGGGAGAGGCACCGGGAGAAGAAGAAGAAAAAGAAAAAGAAGGCGGAGAAAGAGAAGCACCTCGACGATGAGGAGAGGAGGAAGCGGAAGGTAAGGGGACCAACGGCGACCTGGCCAGGGTCTGTTTCCGTGTGACTGTCCCTTCCACGGGGATCCAGCAGCAGGGGAACGCAGGAGGGTCCTCAGGAGAGGGGACTGTGGGAAGTCAGAGGGGTGCTGTTCAGTGTGAGTGCACTCCAGGAGGGTCCCCGGGAGAGGAGACTGCGTGTGTCAGAGGGGTGCTGTCCAGTGTGAGCGAGCCCCAGGAGGGTCCCCAGGAGAGGGGACTGTGGGAAGTCAGAGGGGTGCTGTCCGGTGTGAGTGCATTCCAGGATAGGAGGCTGTTGGGACAGCAAAGGGGTGCTGTCCAATCTAGGTGCACCCTAGCTACTCTGCCTCTCATTCCTTTGATTCTGCAGGAGGAGAAGAAGCGCAAGCGAGAGAAAGAGCACTGTGACACAGAGGGAGAGGCCGAAGACTTTGACCCTGGGAAGAAGGTGGAGGTGGAGCCACCCCCAGACCGACCAGTGCGAGCATGCCGGACGCAGCCAGGCAAGGGCCAGTCCCAGAGCTCACTGTGGTCAGACATACATGGCTCCGGGGTCCATTGCCTGTGCCATCTCTCTACGTGCACCGGCATTCCCTGGACCTGTGATTCCTGCTTTTATCTAGAGCAGAGGTCTAGAATCCTTTCAAATGACCATAGTTGGGAATAGAGTAAGCAGGAGTTCTCAATGAGATTTGTCTCCTGAGTGCTCTCTGCCATGGCGCATGGATAGTTTCTGCTGGTAGTGTTGCCCACAACTGTGATCTTGCTGACCCCAGGCTTCCTGCATAGGGTCCACCATGCTGAGGCTTTGTGCTTGGGGCAAGCCTTATCTCCCCCAGTGATCTGCAGTGTTTCTTGGTTCCCAGGTGGCAGGGAAATCTAGATAGCTGGGGATTGGAATATAGGACATCAGAGATAGACCAGAGGGAGGCTAGAGTTGGAATCAGTTATTACTGCCTTCAGAAACTATGTGTGTGTGCTGGCTCACCCAAGGGAAAGTCCTTCAGGACTTCTTGGTCCCTGTGGCCACTTCTTTCTTCAGAGTATCTTCCTGTGATTGTGAGCTTGACCCCCTCTGATTTAAGGAGGCTGGTGGGAAGTGCTACTGCTGACCGATGGGAAGGAGTGCCATTGCCTGGTGCTTCCTCTCCCCGTGGAGATCATTACCAGGGTGAACAGCAGCACTCAGGGTGGTTCATGGGGCTGTTGGCAAGTAAGGTCAGACACGAAACAACAGTCAGACAGATCTGTCTGCAGAGTTAGCATGGTTGCTGAAAGTCGCTGGCATGATCTGCCTAACTGCACATTTGATGTTCTGCATCTATCGCAGACCCTTGAGATAATCTCAGTTAGTGATGATTGTGGTGGTTTTGGGCAGACTCTGGTCAGTCAGGAGTATCAACCGTGGGCCAGAGATGAAGTTGGCAGCTACAGCCCCTATGTGGTGTGTCAGTGTATCCCTATTCCACACATGACCAGGGACACAACCAGAGGTTGAACAATCTCTCTAGTCAAAGAGTCACAAAGGGATCCAGGGACAGTCTGTGTGTCCAAGTTTTGTTCCTGCCATATCTTTTCTAGAATATACCTGGCCTGATGGTGGTGGGAGCTGGGAACAGCTGGATGAGTGGCAGCTCCCTGGGGAAATCCAGGGCCTTTGAGACTGGTGCGGTGGAGCCTTTCCCACCCTCTGAGCTTCACGGGAGCTGTGTTGTAGGTGTGCTTTGCACCCTCAGTTCCTGCTTGGACTTACAATGCTGTGTAACACCAAGCATACTAAAAATTGAAATTGAAATTCTTTTTTTTTTTTTTTTGTCTTTTTTGAGACAGGGTTTCACTATGCAGTTCAGGCTGGCCTTGGGCTCACTTTGTAGCACAGGCTGGCCTCAAACTTGTAGCAATCCTCCTGCCTTAGCCTCCTGAGTGCTGGGATTACAGGAGTGCGCCACCACACCCGGCCAAAATTGAAATTCTTTAACAAAGTGATGCAAGAATCTTTCTGCTGAATTTTGACTTTTTTGCTTTCTTTTTAACTTGCCAGCGGAAAATGAGAGCACACCCATTCAGCAGCTCCTGGAGCACTTCCTCCGCCAGCTTCAGAGGTACACCTCCTCAGGGCTGGAGGGGCCTCTGGGGGACCTGTAGGGTGTCACCTTTGCTGAGGTATCTTGGCCTTGATTATCAGGGCTAGAGCCCAGACACTGGGAAAGGGGTGTTTATCACATCTGAACACCTACAGCAACCTTGAAAGGCGTCCATTTTATTGTTTACTTTAAAGAAGCAAAATTAAAACTTGGTTAGTTGTATTAAATTTTAGACTGTCGGAAATTTTGTGTCACTTCAAAATCTAGACTTTAGAATTTCCCATTTTAAAGTTGTCTTTGCTTTCAGAAAAGACCCTCACGGATTTTTTGCTTTTCCTGTGACGGATGCAATTGCTCCTGGATATTCAATGATAATAAAGCATCCCATGGACTTTGGCACAATGAGAGACAAAATCATAGCTAATGAATACAAGTCAGTCACAGAATTTAAGGTAAATTAACTTCTTTTATTTTAAATTTCATTTTCTGAAACAGTTGTGACCAAGCTGTGTGTGTGTGTTTGGTAAACATTTCCTTTGCCTCGGGTTGTTTGCAGTTGTAAGCACTCACAGGTGGCAGCTCTGTGTTTGGGTGATGGTTCACAAACTCTGGAGGAACCTGTGTGTTTCTGTCTAGAAGCTAGATTGTGTGCTGCATCCTCTTACAAATGAGTTTCTTCCTTTCTTGTTTTTAAAGTTACTGTGCTGGGGTAAGTTAGTCAGTGATGCTTGTTAGGCAGTTCATGCCAGGTCCTCTCTGTTTCCTAGTCATGGCCCCCACATGTCACTGTGAGTGACAGACCAGGAGGTGAGCAGCATCCCCTCTTTCACATGTCACAACTAGAGAGGGCCCTGTGCTCCACGGCCTCAGCCTTTCCTGCAGGGCCCAGAACAATGATAAGGTGAGGGCACTCGAGAGTGGGGCCTGATGCCCAGCTTGCCAGCTGGAGGCACTGCTGAGAAATTTGTAATAATTAAGTACCAATATTTTTCAAGGATTCCGTTTTTTCCCTAAATTGTTAGTAAGACTGTCCTTACTTACAAGAAGGTATTTGTAGACAGAATTTTAAATTCTGTATGGAAAAACGCCAGAGGCAGAAGACGTGCTAGATGTGTTACTCCTCATTCCCATTGTGTCCAGGTCTCCGCTGAAGCGGGAGGGAGTTCAGGGAGGGAGAAGCACAGATACATTCGTCTTCTCATAAATGCGTGTGTTACGCTCAAAAGTCAGAGGCTTTGGCCAGCCTTTTCCTGGAAAACTTTTCACATAATTGACCTGTGGACAACTTCAAAATCTCTTGAGTTCTTAAAAGTTACTTTAAGACCGAAGAGCCAACTTTCTTTTCCACTCAGTTTCAGCCCTCCCTTTGGCCTCTTGACAGGAACGGAAAACCCTGCTGTTGTGCGTGTATTATCTCAAACTTGATGCAACCCTCTGTTTCTTCTCAGGCAGATTTCAAACTGATGTGTGATAATGCAATGACCTACAATAGACCAGACACTGTGTACTACAAGTTAGCCAAGAAGATTCTCCACGCAGGCTTTAAGATGATGAGCAAAGTAAGAAACCCACTAACACAGTGAGCCAGAGAGCCACAGTTGTGTTCTAACTTTCTGTGCCCATCAGACTCATGCAGATGACATGCTCCATCCATGCACTCCCTGGGCTGACCTCCTGCTCCAGGGCCGCCCTCTCCTCAGGCACCGCCCCCTGCCCCTGCCTGTGGCTCACGTGCTGCCTCCGGTGGGACTGGAAAGTGCTGGGTCTGGGGGTCAGGTTTGCCAAAGCACATCCTGCGGGTTTGTTTTGTGGCAGCCTCCTGGAACCCAGGTGGCACACGCTTGTTCTCCTGGCCATCCTGAGTGGGTCCCATTCTGTCGTGAGCCAGGAGCATGTGTTCCCTGCAGGCAAGGCCATCCGCTGTGCTCTGGCTGTCCTTCTCTAGCTCTGGGCTGTGCCTTTGGCACCAAGGCCCATAGCAGCCCTGGCAGCGCCTGGGCACTAGGTCAGACAGGGGAGGCGTGGCCATCCATCCCATGCCATCGGCAGGCTCTATGGCTGAGGGAGAGGTAAAGTCCTGCTGCTCTTCCTTTCTGATTCTAGGAGCGGCTGTTAGCTCTGAAGCGCAGCATGTCGTTTATGCAGGACATGGATTTCTCTCAGCAGGCGGCTCTCTTGGGCAGCGAGGACACGGCCGTTGAGGAGCCTGTTCCTGAGGTTGTCCCAGTGCAAGTAGAAACTGCCAAGAAATCCAAAAAGCCGAGTAGAGAAGTCATCAGGTAAGGTGTGTGGGAGGTGTGCTGCACAGGACAGCAGGAGCTTTACTGAGCAGGGGGCAAGGAAGACCTGCGTGTGGCCTGGGTAGGAATGCCTTCCCAGACCAGCAGCTGCCCAGCCAGAGACCACGAGGACCGTGTTGCATGGCCCTGTCAGCATTTCACCCAGAGGTGCCTGTGGACAGTTTGGTGCGGTGGTCTGGATACCCACTACATGCTGCTGCTCTGTCCTACCACTGTCATTTCAACTAGAGCACTGATGGACATAGGAGACAGTGGCCCTCCTGGTTGGTCCCCTCACCTACGGAGAGTCTTGCCATTCAGTGCCAGAGGGCAGCGGCAAAGCTGCAGTGTTGATTCTGAGTCTCTAGATCTCAGTCTGGGCCTACCCATGCCATAGGCAGCTGTATCATGGGCCACACATGTTCAACCCCGGTGCTGTGGGGTTCTGAACCCACAGCTCAGCACCCTCTTATGCAGATTTTCCGGGTGTTGCTGCAGGGGTGACCAGGCAGGGCGCTCAGGGCAGGGCCTGCTCCCAGGACGGGGAGGGGCCGCCACCCCTCTGCCTTCTGCAGGAGGCAGGTGTCGCCTTGGGCGCTGTGCCAGCAGCCCTTTGCTGTTAGGGTGAAACTGCTCTGTGGGGGTCCTGGGGCCACTCCTGAGCCTTGCCTAACCCACGAGGGGAGTCCTGCTGCTCCTGAGGGGACCTTCGATGCCTGAGCTGGGCAGTGCCCATCACTTTACTTCTTGTGTTCTCACAGTGACACAAGTGTTAAGTGAGCTGTGGAGATTAGGAGGGTGCTGGCCTACACATACTCTTCATTCCAGGAAGGTAGCCTGTTTCGTCGTGATCAGAACAAGACACAGGAGTCAGGGTGTGCCCCATGTTGCTGCCGGCCATGCATGGGGCGTGGGTAGAAGCCAAGCTGGAGCTCAACCTGCAGTGCAGGACAGTGCCACAAGTGATGTCCTGGTCCTTGCCTTGCAGCTACATGTTTGAACCGGAAGGGAATGCCTGCAGCCTGACGGACAGCACTGCAGAGGAGCACGTCCTGGCGCTAGTGGAACATGCGGCCGACGAGGCACGCGACAGGATCAACAGGTTCCTGCCAGGAGGCAAGGTAGCCACTTGGCCACAAGCATTTGTGTGCCTCCGTCACCAGGCACAGCTGTCAGTCTGGTTGTCACCATGGCACCATGGGATCTGGTTGGAGCACCACAGTGGCATCTAGGCCAGGAGCTGGGTTAGCTCCATGTTCCTGGCCTCATTTCTTCCACAAGGGCCCAGGTACCCACTGGCAGGGCCATCATGAGGGTTGTGTGCTGTGTCCTCACTGTGTCCCATGTGTGGTCAGGGCTGCGTGTTGACCAGCTTGTCACCCCACTGCTTGGTGGAGGCCCTGCCTGTCAGGCTCCCTTGCAGGATGTGTAGCACCTCCCTGTTTGTCTAGGGCTTCGTGTGCACCACGTCCCAGCTGCTCTTCATGTGAGCATCCTGCCTCCTGCCTCACACATGCAGTCCTTCATGTCCCTCCCACAAGATCCTTTTCTCCAGGGGTCTTCTCAGTGGTGGGTACTTGTAGCCCACAGGTGGCCAACAGTGTACAGTGCTGTCCACTGGTGGACTTGTCCAGTTGTCTTCCTTTGGGCTTAGGGACAGGTAACGGTGTCCTTTCAGAAGCACCATGTGGAAGGTCCGGTGTCCTGAGCTGTGCTCTCACTGAACACGTGTGCAGCAGGCAGGCTTCAGTCCAGGGCCCATGCAAGGGGAGGCTCTGGGTGGCTCACAGAGTGCCTTCTCATGGTGTGCCCTTCTTGCAGATGGGCTACCTGAAGAAGCTGGGAGATGGAAGCCTGCTATACAGTGTGGTGAACTCAGCTGAGCCCGACGCCGACGGTGAGTGCCTGCCCTGCCCCGCTGGCTATCTGCTGCCTGCAGGCCACCTCTGACCTTATGGTCAGAAGACCTGTTCACACATCCATGCAGCTGGAAAGGACATCAGAGCAGCCCTGCAGCCCCTTGCTCCTGTGCCTGCTCTTGGCAGCACCCCATGAGTGGAGCCTGCAGTCAAGGTACACTGGGCATTGGTGTGGCTGTAGCTGAAGGCCGGAACTCTGGCCACTCCCAGGGGCTGTGTGGTGCTGGCGGTGGGAATGCTGTGAGAGGTCAGTGGTTTGAAGAAGCATTGTCATATGCAACCTCTGGAACTGAGGTACATCTGCAGGCGCCCTTGGGCAGGTGAAGGCACTGCCAAGGCTTGCTCAGGCTTCCTGCTTTGCCAGTGTCTCACCAA
>RJWT010019077.1:0-18564 GCA_004365215.1 Cuniculus paca
GCCTGCCAAATCCTGGAGACATGTCCTCATGAACCTGATCACAGAATATTCCTTCCTTTGTGTAACCCATGTTTGTTTAACAGACAGCCTTGCAATGTAACTTGAGATGTTTAAACTCCCTCAACAACCCATGATATTACCCAACCCTCCAATCATAACATGCTGTCTGCTTGTAGACCTCCTGCTTGCTCCCCCATAAAAGCTCTGAAACTCCTCTGTATGGGGCTCTGACTCTTTGGTAGAGATCCCAGTCAGGCCCACCAGTGTAATAAACTGCCTCCTAACTCTCCTTGGTGCTATGTCTTTCCCGTGTTCAGTCTGTTTTCTGTAACAGTTTTACAATAGATAATTTGTAGAAAGTGATATATTCATTTTTAATAAATTTCAAGAAATCACTTCTCTTTGTTAAACATTCAACTGCCTAAAGGACAAGATGGTGATAAATTAATAATGAAACAAGGTCTAAATTGCTGCAGCCATAAAATATTCACAATGTGTGTATACTATTAAATGTTTACAGAGAAACCAAATTACTAATGTATAATAATAACTTTAAAACTAAATATAAGCTACTAGAATATACAGCAAATTTAACACATAAAAATAGATATACAGGAACACACAGACATCAGTTCACTTCGAACTAACCAATGTTTAATGATCAGCATCCTAATTTAAAAAAATGTGACACAAAGTTCAAATAGGATAACAAAAAAGCAAAATAAAAGCATTTTAGATATGAAAAAAGCAAACATCATCCATAAAACAAAATATAAAATAAGCAGAAACTCACAAAACAACTGATTTTGAAAATTCATTGAATAGTCAAACAAATTAGAGATATCATTACGTGTGTCATTTTGAAAAACGTTAAAGTGATGGAAAAAAATCATACAACAGAATCAAAATCAAGTGAATTTCCACTGAAAATTTTGAAGAAATAATTCTGAAAACACTATTTTAAGTAAAGATATAACTCATAATGTCAAGAAAAAACTATTGTCAGTATATATGTATAATACATACTATATATATAATATATATGTTATATTTATTGTACATGATGAACTTAATAAGTTTGAGAGCAAATTTCTCCAGTTCACTATAAACTGTTTAAAGATGTGAAAATCTAAAGAAGTTGACATAAAATAATTGGTAATTTAAATAACTACACTGCAGATGTAAACTACAATTATTCGTTCTAACATACTACATTCACATTTCAAAATAAGGTACAAAGGAAATACTGCCCTATAATTTGGTAGAAAATAACTTGAAATGTGTTGAAAACAAATGAGGAAACATTGACAAAGGCAACATTTATAAACTTCCTAGAAAACAAAAATGTTTAATTCACATGAGATGTTTAAATTTATTGAAAACTTAGAACAAGATATGGAAAGATAAAGCCCACGTATGATATATAGTCAAAAAGTGCAGTGAATATATTTTAAATTTTTATTGCAATAAAAGACACATTGCCGTTAATCTCCCTCAAAAGACTCCATCTCTCTTCAAGCACACTTATCCCATAAGTCTTGCCACTTTCTGAAGCAGTTCTGGAAGTCTTCTTCTATGTCTTTCGTTGACCTGTAATGACTACTTTGATGTCTTAAATGAATTCAAAACGTTAACCTCTCATGGTCATGTTGACGTTGGGAGAAAGTCAGAAGATGTATGTTGTTGGCTCCAGTGAATGAGGTGGACAATGACACAGCTTAGTTTTTATAAGTCCACGTTCCATTGAACTGCACTCAGCAGCAGCATTCACCATATTTTTAATCATAGTTTGCAAAGACAGGAAAGAGTACTTCCAGAATTTCAGAAAGTGGTTAGAATGATGGACTAAGTATGTGTGATGTTGGAGGTAGTACAGTATTTTGAATGGTGATATGACTTCTATGACAATAAGTAGCATTTACTTAAACATTCATTGCATATTTAGACCATCTACTCTATCATTAGATAAAACTATCAGAAACTATGATAGAAGTCAAAATTCAGGGACAAACATTACGATAATCACCAGACATGAAAAGTTACTCAAATCTTTCATATTCAAATTACTCTCTTATCTCAGAATCTGATCTTGTCTTTTTTACATACATGTACAAACTTCCTGTGATGAATATAATAATTATGTGCTGCAGATATGTAGTAATACAAATTCAAAACAAATTTAAAAAGATAAAATTTGTATATACATAGACTACAATTTTTCAATTAGAAGAATGAACAGACATGTTAGAATAACATCAAAACAAAAACAAAAGCAAAAACAAAAACAAAACTATGCTAACTTGTAACCTTATAGTACATTGAGGAAATTCTAAGGAGTTCTGTACTGTTTACATAAGGAATAAAAGACATGAAACAATGGGCAATGCACATGAAAAAGCTGTCCTCTACATTCATTATGAAACAATAATTCATACCAATTGTTCTTAGACATCAATTTTTATTCTTTACTGCGAACATTTTGTGAAAAGCCCTGCCTTTGTTGGTCATAGGAATAAAAATGTAGTTACCAACACAGGTTTTTGTGAAGATTCATGAGAAACAGACAGATTAGAATTCACCTGTTTTTGAGGAAGCATTTATCCTGCCCTTCCTCTCTGAAACCATACTGATCAATTACAATTTAAGGGAAACAGTCTTTCCCTTACATGCCAAATGACTTTCTGACCTGAGAAATTACTTAGTTGGAGGAAAAAATACACCCGTATTAGCCCAGAAAAAAAGAAGAAAAATTTTATGTAGATATCTCTCTATATATCAGGTACATATAGTGATACCTACATTTATTTAAAATAGAGAAAAATAAATTTTATTCCATATTTATTTTCCAAATTCAAAAAGAATAATTTGGAGAAGGCATTGGAGAAGACATAACTAAAGACATTAGAGAAGGCATAACTTAATAAGATAAAGAAGATATATGCCATTTTAATGGGATACAAAACAATATTGTAAAGATTGAAATTATTGCCAAAATTATATATAGTTTTAAAACAATTTTAAAATGCATATGACTGTATAAAGGGCCAAGAGTACAAAAAGTCCTTGAAAGAGAAAAATGAGCGGGGAGATTACATGTAAACGAACAGGGTCCACAGTAATTTGTACTGGTTTTCTCTAAAATCTGGAGGGCTAAATCATCAATGATATAGTATATTGAGCCCAGAGACACATATCTACATGGAAAAATGTTGATCCACATTTTTAGAAATGACAAGATACATCAGGAAAAACGAAGTTTTTACTGTTTGTGGAGGTAAAATATAGTTACCCACATAAAATGTAAAATTCATTTATTTTAAATCATATACAAAAATTAGCACATTTCAGGCAGATTAGGGAATTAAAGCTAAAATTATAACTTCAAATAAAAACATTGATGAACATTTTTCTGAAAATATAAATAAGATTTTAGAGTAACGAAGACACTTAAACTTAATAAACTTACTTAGACAAAAAAATAAGATACTTTAAGTAAAATGAAAAATTTTGACCCAAGAGAAAAATACAATCATTAAAGTTACAGATTGAATGGTTGAATTTCTTAATAGATAGACAATTTAAAAGACAATCATCTAACAGAAAAGTCAGATATTAAATATGATGTGGAAAAAAAAACTCATAAAGCAGAAATAATGATTGAAGAGAAAATTCCCAAAATTTAAGAAACATAAAAACTCAAAATAGAAGAAATGCAAACAAAACTATTCTTAGACAGATCATAGTTTCTATGATTTGGTAGTTATCTAGTTGTGTCCTCCTCAACAAAGTTCATGTGATGAAAGTCTTGGTTACTGGGGTGGCAGTATAGAGAGGGTGGACTCTTAAGTGTCAGGGTATAGTGGGAATTCCTGGGTCATTAAGGGTCCTGTTCTGGGTAGGACGTTGTCCTGTGACCCTTGACATTTGAATTCTCTCAAGTAGGCTGCTACAAAATGAACCGGCTTGGCCTTTTCTCTCTTCTTTTCTGCCTAGCATGATATGTGAACCCTTACCCTGCCATGCACAGTCTTCATTGTCATCTGTTATGAGATCTGGATCCCTTACCAGAACTGAGTCAATGCAAGCATCATGAGTTCAGTCTTCAAATCTGTGAGTTAAACAAACCTCCATTTTGTCATAATAGTTGTGCTATTTCTTTATAGTGGCAAAAGGCAGACAAATCCAGTAGTAAAACTACTTGAAACCAAACACCAAGAAAAAGGTTATTACTTGAAAGAAAAAAGGACATTCATAATAGATTTAACAGCAAAAGAAAATAAGCTCCCCCTCAAAAAAACACTCAAAAAACAATAAAATCACCTCTTCAATTACTGAAAGAAACAATTGTCAAACATGACCTGTAGCTGTTTATATTTATATATTTATACTTATATCTCTCTATATATATCTTATATATTTATATCTTTCAAAAATTATAAAGGCAAAGTAAAAGCATTTTCAGGGAGAAAACCAGACTTGACAAATGTTGACTTCATAAATGAACAACAATCTAAGAATAACAACAATAAAATATCTTACAAAGTTTAGAAATATATAAAATCAAAATACATAGCAAAAGTAGCAAGTAATTTAAGAAAGAAGTAATTAGAGACAAAACATATTATTATTTTTTATTACCTGGGTTGAAAAAAAAAGAAATCTTATTTAAATTTCATTTAAATGAGTTGAGAAAGACTCATATTTTATCTCTAATTGTTGACTGAATAATACAATGAAATTTTTGAGCAACAAACAATCTCAAAATGTAAAACAGCATCTATTGTCTTGCACAGTCTCTGAGAGTCTAGCTCTCAGTAGTTCATTTTTTTTTTTCTGGATGTGTCTAGGTGGTAGCTGGATTCCATTATCTGGAAGTAGAACTGGGGCTGGACTTTTCATTATTCAAGATGGCTCCCTGATGCATATGGCTGGGGCTGCAGGTTTCGGACTTGTTATTGTCTGACTCTGGGTTTCCAAGACATGAAAGTACTTACCCAGAAAAAGAAATTCAATGGAAATAATAAAGATTAAGAAATGATGCCTTTATATATAAATCTCAGGCATCATGGAGTCACTTCTACCTTTTAGTAGTTAAAAGAGATCCTTAGTGTCACCCTCAGTTAAGGGGAGAGGATTGAACTCTACCTTTTGAAAAGGAAAGATAAAAGGTAAAATACACAGGTAAACTTTAAAATCATCACACAATCCAGCCAGAAAATCCAACTGAGGAGATTATCTAGAGATTTAAAATATTTTAAGGACAAAGATGTCTTCCAGTAAGATATGCTAAGTTCTAAATGAATCACTCAGATAGCCAAAACTTCAAATAATAAGTTAAAAAATATATTTTTCAAGAGCCAGTGTACATTACCCTTCTGCAAAATGGACACAACCACCATCAAGATAAATGAAAATCATATAATTGCCCCTGTATAAGAGATTTTTTTGAATTTTTACACAAGGAATGATTAGATCCACTTAAGATGAAAACAAGCTCAATGTTAAATTCCGTTATATGTGCACTCATTGTAGACTTTCTGTTAGTCATCAAACAGATCTGTTTATAAAATAAAATCTGTTCTTTAAAGTTTTATGTTTTTCTAGTACTGAAATGTATATTTTATGGCAACTACTATTTCCAATATACATGGTGACAGTCATTCTTGTTATGTACTTTGCACTCACTTTTTTATGAGTGCTTTAGGTTGGGCAAGGGAAGAAAAATACAGCTATTTTGTCAGGATTGTATTTTAATAACTTGAGCCAAAGGATTTTCTACATTTTGTGCACAGAATAAAATTGATTTATGAGTAAGGGTGAAACTATGTTCATCTTTTATTCCCCAAGTACTCCTGTTCTAACGAAATGTCAATTTAAATTGATTAGTGAGCTAGTGCAGTACACTTGCATACAACTCAGGAAACGGCATGTTCAGGCTAAAGCTTGGAAAGCTAACATTTTGATAATTTCAAACACATTTTCCCAAAGTCTAAGTGAATGGTTTTTTGTATTTGACATATATTTTTATTATAGTCTGTTGGTTGAAATGAGAGCTTATACTCCCTGGATTTAGCTACTAATAATCATTTTGTCCAAAGTTATTTCTTATGACTAATTTTAATTCACTGATTGATATTCATTGAAAGTTTCAAAAGATCAAACATTGTTAACATAAGTAAAGTAAATTTACAATTGTAAATTTTGTGCAGTTACTCTTACCACAATGCTAATCTTTTGAAAATATTTAAGTTCCAATTTTCAATACAAAACTCAGTATCCTTAATTTTAGAGAAAAGTATATCAACATAATGTCAACACAGATTAGTTTTACTGTTTTTTGTGTTATTGTAGTTGAAAAATATTTGTGTTCACATGAAAAATTTTGTGATGAAGTGAAAATAGCAAATGTTGAAAGTTCCTAAAATGCTTTCAATTTTAGTAAAATACTGTTCATTTTTACTTTTATAAAATCAAACAAAATTCTATTTGCATATTCACGTTTATCAACAGTTGTTGCATCAGGAATGAGTAGCAAGGAAGACATCTGTTTCCATGCCATCATTTCTTAACTTGTGAACATATTAATGAAGTTACTTTCACTTATGTACCATGATACTGACAGAGAACTGAGAGTTCGAGTAGAATTTTTAAAAACTGTCATACAATTAGTTTGCTAGTTATTTCTTTTTTTATTTTTTTTGGATTTTTTTTACCTATTCCCATTGATGTATTGACATTTGACATTTACATTACTATTCATGTATTGCTATTTAGACATTTACATTACTTATTTTAATTTAACTCTACACAAAGGACAAACATTATTTTAGTTTGATAGAAAATATTACAAACATTTCAAGTCTGACACTCACCGAGCAGAGAATTCTGAGTTATTATACTGGGTTTAACTGGATTATAATTGAAATAAATAGAAATTCTGAAAACATCTTTCTTATATCTGTGATAGATGGTGTCTTAGCTACTTTTCTCTCATTGTTGAGACAAAATACCTGATGTGCAAAATGAGGGAAGGGAAGGTTTATTTCTTACAGTTCTTGGAGACTTCAGTCCATACTTAGCTGGTTCCAAGGCAGAGTGGCATGGCTGAGGTGCAGCCTCACTCCAAGTGACAAGAGCAAACAGGGCAAAAGAGGGGAAAACACACCTCCTTCCCGACCATACAGTGTATGCCCATTCCACCCCTGGGCAGGTGCAGCACTCACACCACCAATTGAAGCACTAGACAACAATCAATCACAAATACTAGATTCAGCCCCCTCCATGGCTGCATGAGGCTTGGGTGGGGGTCACCTAGATACAAAGTATAACAGATAGATGATAGATGGATAGGCAGATAGATAGATAGACAGATAGATAGATGAAAAGATATTTTTCTTTATCTGACTGCCAAGGGTACTTCCCCCATTAATAAAATCACATCTTTATTCAAAATAGTAAAATGGTGATACATATATCTTATAAAAAATTCATCAACACATTAGAAAATGAACAAACACAGCTTTCAAACCTGTCCATGGTGCACATAATTCATTTTTGGATAATATTCATGTACATCATAGTGATGCTTTATCCCAACATAAATACTTATTAAGTCATGCAGTATAAAAGCACCTGTTCCTCATGAGTGGTTTGGAAACAGCATTTCTGTTTCTTTACATTTGTATGTTTCAGGAAGCTGAACTAGCCCATGAAAACTCTGACATTCTGAAATGTCCCAGTTGTCCAGAAGGCTTTATATACCATTATTTTGTAAAGACACTATTCTGAGTTTCATTTTACCTCAAGTATCTTGAGGTCCTCTTTATATTGTATTATACTTCTGGTTTGAAAGTAATAGTAATTTTATTCTATATCCTACAAATAGTCAAATAAAATCAATGATAAAATTGCCACTGAGCTTGACAACTTCAAATATTATAGTCTTATTTGCAATTTGGATAGTCCTATTTTAGATTCTTTTGAAAACTGACAGTGGCCTTTCAAGTTATACTACTCAGTCATTCATGGTATCTATCATTTGAGTTTTTTTTTTTTTTGGACTGAATGGGACTGTTCCAAGTTATTTTAACACATTCTTTGAATTCATGGTAATAGTTTGTGTATAATCATCTTTTACTTTAGCTTTTTAAAAATTTTAGTTTTAATGTCACAATTTAGATTATTTTAAGTTTGAAAATCAAATACATCAAGTCAAAAGGGAGGACTTTTGTTCTCCAAACATTGATGATTATGCATAATCACACTGATATTAATATGTATGAGAATTTATTTCTTTGCATTTTTGTAGATTAAGTGGATGAATGGGACATCCTAGTCAGAATGTATGGATTCATATGTTTCAAAAGGGATACAAAAAGAAAGTCAGGCATAAAATTCAGAATCAAAATAGTCAAATGAATACAAATGAATGAGATTTTCAAATCATTTTATCATTAAAATAGGAGCCAGATATATTGCTTTTGTTCATCATTCATCATTAGAATGCTCATATGCAATGCTGAAGTGGAATGTTTTGTCATATATAAAATTTAACATTATTACAGCAAATAATTTATAGCTGAAACATGTCTCTCTTCAGTACTCACTTCAGAATCCCATGGAAGTGAGCAGAATGTTTATTTTTGGAAAATTTTACATATAGTAGGGGAAATATTCTCAGAGACAAAACATTAGAAACATATTAACTTTCCTGTTGATGGCACACAATTTTTTTCAACTACTGTGAGCTGGATTGGTTATTTTTATTTTTTTAATACCTCCATTCAAATGTGAGTTAATTCCTTTCTTTCTCATATGAATTTCTACACTATTTTTATTATCTATTTTCTTTTCTCAAATCCATTGCTGTTTATTAATTCAAATGAATCTTTTGTTGAAATGTGACATAACTTTGTTTCTTAGATGTAAAACAAAGATTAACTATTTTTTTCTGACTTTTTTCATATTTCCAAGATATTTTCCTCACACAAATATGTGTGACTTTGTTTTAGAGAATGCCAAATGTTGAAATATGAAGAATGTATGAAATCAAATTGAAGTACCCCATATCTGCTTTTTTCCTCTATATATTTTAGTACAATTTGTAACACTATCAACCACAATAAAGTAGTTGTTTACAAAACCCTTTTTTGAGTTGATTATTCAATAAAAATCTTATTTGTTCAGTTTCCAATAGAGAACCTTTTCAAGATTTTTATTTAACAAACAAATTATGTAAAAGATTATATGGTAAAGGAAAAATGTTAATAAGGAATTAATATTTACCTAAATTATGGCATTGGTTACAGATATATGAATCCAGGCATTCTAGATAGGGAGAAAATTCATTCATTTAATCTACAAAAATACAGAGAAATAAATTCTCATGAATATTAGTATCAGCGTGATTTTTGTGTGTTCACTGATGTTTGGAGAAATGATAAGTCACAGTAAAAATTTATACATTCCAATACAGAAATATTTTTGTTTTAAAATGTCTATATGAAAAAATTAAATAGAATCTCTATATATTTTCTTCTCATATCCTTTATTTGAATCCATATTCAATATTGTGGAAGCAGAATTCTAGTTTGTCCCCTGGAGGTTTGGCCCCTGTATAGTCACCTCCCCTTGAGTGTTAAAAGATATATGTGACTGATTTCTCACCAAAGTCATACAGAAAGGTGATTATCCATTAATTAGATTACATCACATAAGATTCTCTACTCACCCACATTCAGAGGACGTCAGCAGCTGGCAGGAGCATCACCCATCCCTTTCCCCACCAGGGCTGTGGAGAAGAAGGAGCACTTCTCCACTGTTGGTGGGAGTGTAGGCTGGTACCATCACTGTGGAAATCAGTGTGGAGATTTCTCAAAAACTAGGATTAGTGGTCCCATGAAATCTAGCTATTCCCCTTCTGGGTATTTCCCAGAAGAATTGAAAATATCTTGCTACAGCAATATATGTGCACCCATGTTTATAGCAGCACAATTTGTAGTAGCCAAATTTTGGAAACAACCCAAATGCGTATCAACCGTGTAACAGATAAAAAGGATGTGGTATTTTTATACAATGGAGTATTACTCAGCTCTCAAGAGGGATAATATGAGGCTTTTATAGCTAAATGGTTTCAACTTGAGACCACATTCATAAGTGAAACAATCAGACTCACATGTGCAAATATTGTATTGTCTCCCTAGTGTAAAAAACTGAAAGAGTAAATAAGATATAAAGCATATAATAAATATTGTGAAAGTGAAAGAAACTTCTCAAAGGAAAGAACAACTAGGATGGGGAAAGGTGGAAAGAAAGATGGGGAAAGATTATATGCCTATTATATATATATAGATATATATATATATATAGATATAGATATATATGAGCTATTCTACTAATCTGTTAGTTCATCAAAAAGAGCAGTTTGCACTTTCATTGTTCGATTGTTTGATCATTTTTATGCCCTTATCTTGTAATCCAAACAACTTCTTTGAAGTTAACAATATGCAATATATTAACCAGTATTAATTTCCTATTATTTTGTTCTGAATTTTTGTATCATCATTTTTATTCTCTTTTTGTTTTTAAAATTAAAAAAAGAGATTCTGTATTAGTAGAGTGAAGATAGAAACTCTCCTCTTAAGCTTGGGGAAGCAAACAGTCAAGTGGCAAGTTATGTATAGAAAGGACCATGTGGCAGGAAACTATAGATGGCCTCTAGAAAATGACATTGGACCTTGGAAGGTCAGGACTCAGAGTCAGTCATACAACCACAAGGAACTGTGTCTTCCCTAATAACAACCAGAGATGAAATAGGATACTTGAAAGAGGATGCTCAATTTCAAAAAGTAATAGCCCAACCCACACACTGCTTGTGGCCTTGTGAATCCCTGATTAAGAGAACTTAGGAACCATCTCACCTGGTCAACTGACCTAGTAAACCACTAGATAATAAATGTGTGTGTTTTCAACATAATGAATTTGGTAATAATTTTTATTATGCAACAATAAAGCTACTACAATTATTTCTATTATGACTGAAAATATGTCACAACTAAACTATGTATTATACAAAATATACGTTACCTTTTAAATGCATACTTTTTGAAATTATTAGTGTAATCTTCTGTTGTGCTTATTTATGTTCCAAATATTAATTATCACAAAATTATTTGATAGACACATATTCTTCTCTCAGTATATTTAAACACGGGTACCTTGGGAATTCTCACTCTTTTTTAAAAATTTTGTTTTGTGTTGTTTTGCTTTGTACCTGAATCCAAACTCAGAACCCCATTCTTGCCAGGTGGGTGCTGTGCTGCTGAGCTGTGTCCCCCAACTGGGAATACTCTGTTGACCCTCTCTTTCTACTTCAGTACAGACTGATTTCCTTCATTAGGGTTCATGAATAAATATCATTCTAGTGTCTCCCTTTCAAATCATTGCAGACTGTTCCTTTTTCTTTTTTCTTGCTTTTATGGTTGATTTTCTATTTCTTGAGTTGGTATCTTCTATTTGTTTCTCTCTAAATTTGATGAAAGACATTCTTCAGTAGTCTCCAAGGGAAGCATATAAGGGAGAGATATTTTTAGCACAGCCCCCAAACATTCAACTGTTCTAGAAAACATCAAATCAGAATCACTCTGTGGTAGATTGAAACCTGATGGTCAACTTGTAATACCAGCTAACTGAATCAGTGTCATGCTGAGCATGGATGGTCCACCTGAGGATTGCTGCCAAGATAAAAGGGAGAACTGGAGAGGAAGCATTTCGTGTTGTTGGTTATCTGTGGTGTTATTGGTTCTCTTGTTGTCATTGGTTCTCTGGAGAGCTTGTCAAGCTTCTTTCTGATATGAACTTGGCTATTCTCATCATAAGAGGAGCTTGGGACCTTTTTGTCGCTGAGGATGGCAATGGTACTTTTTGGAGGAGCCCTGGTCCTCATTTTGAGGGTTACTTTTTGGTTCCAGTGCAGAACTCTCAGCCTGCTGGCACAGATCCTTCATCCCACTTGCTTAGATTTTCTGGTTTCCACCAAGGTACTTTAGGCCTTCTCATTGCAGATCTGTGAAACAGACTTGCATGAGATATTGTCATGGACTCTAGGCCTTCAGTTGGACTCATGGGGGCATTGTCAAGGGCTCTAGACTTTTAGCTGATCTCATGCAGGATGTTGCCATGGGATCTAGGCCCTCAGCTGGATTCTTTGGATCTTAGTGTGTGGACAGATTTCCTGCATTCTTTCTTTTTATATAACTCTTTGGGTGACCATTATAAAATAATAGTATAGATTACATGTCCTGTATATAATTGTTTTCCTTGCAATCTTTGACTACAACACACTCTAATCAACTTTATCCAAAATTAGTCTTTACCTTCCTTTCAGAAGTAAGTGTACACATCTATCTGATGATTGAGTAAAGGAATCTGAATCTACCCCTCTGAGGAACCATTTCCTCCATTTAAGAAAATTTCCTGTGGTTAACAGTTCCTTTGACAGATCTACTGTCAAAGCAAGTGGTTTGTAGGATTTTGGTGCCTTAGACTTCATCCCTTTGAGACCCGCTACTTCAATCAACAGTTACCCATCTTCTAGCTACAAATATTGTTGCTGCTATCTCTTTCTCCATCCACTTACCATTAAGGGTTTCTCTCTTTCTATTGTAATTAATATACTTTCATTTGGTTTTCAGGGAATGAGAATGTAATCCCGTGTTTTGTGTACTGTTAATCATAAATTCTTGTATTATTTAGCATTTCCTTTGCTGGAACCAAATACCTGACACCCAATATTTAAAAGGGAAATTTAATTTGGTTCACAGTTTCAAAGGGTTCAGTCTATGAATGAGTAATCAGAAGGCAGGAACTTCATGGGGGAAGGGTGTGGTGGAGAAAACCTGGTCAGTTCAAGGCAGGGAGGAAACGGAGGAGGGTGATGGTGCCAGAGAGAAAGGTGCGAAGGACCAGATATAGACCCTTAAGGTCACAGTTCCATGATACACCCATAAATGTGCATAACTCATCTCTCAATTGGCTCCCAACCAATCAAGTTGACGATTACATTTAACTATCAAGACTCATCTCTTGTTTTTATCGATAAGCTCTGAATTACTTTAAAAGATTTAGAATTGCTCTACTAAGCACTAAACAATAGACTTACACTATCTTTAGATTAAATTTACTAATGTAGATCCTTGTGAGTGAATGTTAACGTGACACACTACATTATGTGTTTATATTAGGAATATAGTATATTTCTTTATTTTTTGATTTTGAAACAAGATCTAACTGTACACATCTGCATGGCTAAATCATATGTAATGGATATGTTTTTAATTTCTAGAAATTTGTTTATATCTTCTTTGCTACTCATCGTAGAATTAATAGAAAGAAGTAGCATCATGCTTCCTTCATTTTATTGTACCATTGTAATGCTGATGGAAGCATCTTTATTTGATTTCTTATTTAATGGAATTTCAGTTACTCTCTAGCTTAAGGTTAAAAAATTCTTCAAATTCATAATAACTTACTAGTTGATAATGCCAGCTACCTTTTATTACACTTTTCAGAATAAAATATTGCTTTCAAGTACTGCTTTATTAATACAAAACACATTACCTAAAGCTTGGGTAATTTGGGCTCAGAAGTTCTTTGTCATCTTTACAGTCTAGTGTTACATTCACTGAAATAACACATTAAATTTGTGTGTTCCTAAGCACCTGGTTTAATTGAAGCTTATGGTTATGATAGGAAAATAACTGGTCTCAGTAATAAATTATGGACAATCATAGTGCAGTAAAAAGTGTCAAAGACATGATTATATGGAGTCAAAGGCAGTATTAGGGCCTTTTATTTGATTCAAAAGTTAAGGAAAAATTTAAACTTAGTTTTCAATATGAAACATATAGCATAATGATAGTATATCACCCTCACTACTTAATTCTAAATTATGATTCCTGTGCTGTAATTATGCAGCAAAGTATAAATAAGCTCATACTTTTAGTTTTTACATATGATCCAAAAACAAAGGACTACTACATATATTTAAAGCATACATATTGGTGGAGACTGATTGCAGATACTCCCAAACACAAGGAGATGATGGCTCTCTTGTTGATCAGTACTGTAGCTAAAATAAGAAGCAAGAAGCAAATGACTCAGGAAGCCTGAAAGAATCTAGATTGTATGAGTCTTTCATTGAAAAGAAAATCCTCTTCTAGGAAAGATTAACTTGATGACCTTGAATAAACACTTTCAAAATTCCAGAGGTGGTTATCACCTACAATAATTAGATAAAACTCTCAAATTTTTCATCAAGCTGCAATTGAGCTCTGGTCCGAAGTAAATGGCACCAAAATTAAATGGAAGTATTCATTTGATCCTCAACAAATCAGGCTGTTCTTTTATGATTTCACAATTTCAGAATCACTGTTAATTTGTTCATATTTTGTCTGAATTTTTCATATAGTGACTGTTACTTTTTCTGATTACAAAGACAGGGAAAATAATTTTAATATCAAGGCACAGCCTAGTTAGAGGGCTGAACAAGAAATCTGGGAACATGAGTTATATATCAGGTATGAAAATTATAGATATAAAGGAAAGACATCCATGTAGAATTGTATTAAACCTTAGGAAAATTTTTGTGAAATGAATATTGTGAACAAATGATATCTAAGTTTTTTTTTTTTTTGAGACAGGGTCTCACTTTGTAGTTCAGGGTGGCCCTAAACTCACCATGTAGCCCAGGCTGGCCTTAAATTCACAGCAATCCTCCTGCCTGAGCCTCTCAAGTGCTGGGATTACAGACATGTACCACCATACATGACAATATCTGCTTTTTCTGGAATTAAAATTGTAATTTCATGGGCCATTCAGGAGAAAATAAAATGTCATGATTTCCAAAATTTGTTTTGAATTATATTTCTATTTACCAGAAAATAAATGCAAAGTATGAAAGTAAATATAGTATTCACCTGCATCATAGTAACCATATGTATTAAACATATATATTCTGCATTGCATCTATGTGTTAATAAAAGTTCCATATATTTATCAAGTTAAAAGATTTAGGAAATAAGAAAAATGCTTTAAATTTTTTATTACAATAGAAGGAGTAAGATAAGAATAAGAGAATTTAGAGTTAGATAAAGGAATGCTTTCAGTTTTGCCACAAATCTAATTAATGTACCTTAGGCAACAATGTGGAACTAATAGTTATAAAGTGTAGGGGAAATCTGTTTTTAGTATAACCAGACTCCATGATTGCAAAAAATATTTTTAGGAAAAGTCGACATATAAGGCATATGTTTTAGAATGAGAAGATATTCTGGAGATTAATTTTAAAAAATTAAATGTTTGCAAGTATAAAAATTCCAGGCAAATCAACATGTGTTGTAACTTTTTCTAAAAATCTCTCTGTTTTTCTCTCTCCTCCCTCACCTATTTGAGTAGATGTGAGATGTTCTACATATATTGTTAGCATGCTGTGTATCCATGTTAATGGTGAACTGAGCTTCAAAGTTTTTAAACTACTTGTTGATTGTAGTGATGCTTCCACAACTACACAAACGTAGTGTGCACGTTTTCCTTGTAGAGTTAGGGTTGTGCATGCCAAACAGGTGCTCTCCTCTTGAATTACATTCCAAACTGTGACTGAACACCATACATGGGTAAAATTCATGATACATGAGTACAAATCAATTAAATGTTTTGAAAAAGAAAATTAAGCAGGAAAGCTCTATATTTTATAGACAATATACTTATGTAATCAAACCATCAAGGCCCATTACATTCCTTTGCACATAAAAGATTTATGCTTCACACAGCATAAAATGTATTTCAAGAATAAGCATCATACTTAGGTATAAAAATCTAGTACACTGTATTTCACAGTGGTCTGAATTCATAATTCTGAAACTATTTCTGTTTTAGTCAGGAGTAACTACTTAAATGTTTAAGAAATAATGACAAATTTATTTCTGTCGGAAAATGGAAACAAATACATACTAAAGAAGACAGAAATTTGGCATATATCCCATAGCATAAGATTGCAATGGTGGTACATTGGTAGTCACTTTTGGTAGTCACTTTTAATAGACAGATTGACACACAGAAAGATAAAAAAAAAGGTGAAACACAAAAATAGGTGTCCATGCACACACACACACACACAATTGCTCATGTACCCTGAGAGTGACCAGTAGCAATAAGCATATACTTTGGAACCAAGTTTTGTCCTCCATGTTAGCTAACATTCCGTGACTGTGATAGAATACCTGAGATAATCAACTTGAAAGAAGAAAAGCTTCACTTTGATTCACGGCTTCAGAAGTGTCAGTCCATGGTTGCTTGTGGCAAGGTGGTACATCATAGCAGGTGCACGATGGCAGAGGAAACTGCTCACCTCATGCTGACTGACAAGCAAAGAGACAGACAGGACAGAGTCATGGTCCCACTATCCACACCAAGGGCATGACCATAGTGACCTACCTTCTTCCCACTAGGCCAGAACTCAAAGGGTCTACCACCCCTCAATAGCACTAGTATTCTGGACCAAGCTGTTAGCACTTTAAGACACATTACAGAGCCAAACAATAGAAGCCTCTACCTTTATCCACAAAAAAAGGGTGGTTTTTTTTAATCTTAGTACTGTCAAGTGCCACCGGAGCTTTGGTGCTGCTGTGATTGATCATCACGAAGGCCCACCTGGCCTGCCGCACACAACATGAGTCACTTCTAGAGCTAGGAGTTGGTATTTGAGGTCATTTTCTAGTCCAGCTTGGACTGTTAACTAAAGCACCACAGTATTTACATAGCCTCTTCATGGGTCTTGAGCTTAGTGCAATATGGTGACTCTGTTACAAGAATGGCTTATGACTGTTCCAAAAAGAATGACTAAAAGATAAGAATCCGTGGAAAGTCTTGACTGAGAATGTCCAGGTTACCACCCCACTATACTGTATTGGTCAAAGCAATTACAGTGGTAGCCTCAATTCTTGGGCAAAGGAAATAGCCTTCCCCTACGTATCGAGGAGCAGGGAGAGAAGGAATTTTTGATTACCTACACATTCACCTTTTTTTGAAATATTTTCTGTTGTTTTATTATCCTCATGAGTTGTCAAGAAATTTATATATTATTTAATAGCTTTTTCATTATTTTCAAATAACAGTTATTCTTAATCAATTAAGAATGTCATTATGTGGTCTTCCAATTTTCAATCTTTATGGTAAAAAGATAGCTCTTAAATTTTTGTTGCATCTCAAAGTTGACATTTCCTTTTCATCTCCAGCTATATTTAATATTTTATTAAACACTTTGTTAGTCACAATTTTATTATGACATGATGATTTTTTTGCTTTTTTTTTTTTTAAAAATTCCTCCTTATTTACCTACATTAAGGTATGAGTACTTTTTAAATCTATGTCTAATTTTTAATTTTAAAAAATCAGAAGAATTTTTCTCCTCAGAGTAAGTTTCTAACTTTCCTGTCCTGTCTTTCTGGGGTTGAGGTTTGACCATAACATAAATCAATGTAAATTAATGGATTTTTGTTCCGAATAACCTTCCAAGTCAATGCTTGTTGATTGTTATTTCATCCTGCCATTAAATCCACACATAAAGGTCTTTGTATTTCTAGAAATTTTATTCACTTTTTTTTTTAGAATTTTAATTACTCTACTAAATTCTCTACTTTCACTTTAATGTTCACTTAACAAATTGAACATTATTTGAATCTACTGTCTGACAGGTCTATTTTCTGAATATCTGGTGCTTCTGTTTCTGTATTTCTATTCCTATTTTCAGTATTTCTTTTTGATCAAATCTTTTTAGTTCAAAAATTGTAGCAACAATTTGAGCCCTTCTGTGTTGTGTTTTCTTGGAGAAGATTGTCTTGTTTTTGAGAGAAAGCACAAGTAATTCTAGACCACTTCTTTTTCGCTCAATATCTGAAGTTATTTGAAGCTGGTTTTGGTCATATAAAGATTGGTCTATGTCAGGTTCATTTTTACTTCAACTACAATATGAAAACCTGATGATTTTAACAAAGCTTTTTATTTTTAGGCTATGAGTTTTCTTTTTGTTTTCTTTACCTGACCCATTCATCAGTCTGTCTCACAGTTTGAGACAGACAAATATTTATAAGTGAAATACATTGCCAAATACCATTCTCATCTCCCTAAAGTTTCTGTGATTCTTTGATCCCAGTTGTGATAGTCTACTTTCTTTGAAATTACCAATTTCCTTGATAATATTCTGAAGCCTTTAGGAAAGTATTTAGTAGACTCACAAACTGCTCAGTTTGCTCTTTCTGGAATGGCAGGTCCTGAAGCATCAGGTTCTTACTGTATGAAATGCAGTTTCTCCATAGTGTATTTTACTCTTTTGAATATTATCTGATCTTTTCAATTGCTTTAAATATATTGAAAAGTACTGTTATAAGGTCAAAAGTTAGGAGATGAGAGAGATATTGCATTCTTCTTTTCCTACTTTTTAACAAGGGATTGGTAGTCTCTTTACAGAGTGTGTTTACTAATTATTCTTTCCTCTCTGATAGGTGATTT
>RJWT010019078.1:0-18569 GCA_004365215.1 Cuniculus paca
GGTTGGGTGGGGGTGGGGGAGGCGGCCGGGGCCGGGGGGAGGGACCTGGGCGGGTGGCTCCAGCGGTGCGGCCCCAACCTTACCCGGGCCCAGGCCTCACCTGGAGGCTCCTGCACCAACTTTACCTCCCTCGGCCTGCCCTTCACACTTTGTCATACATGCAGCCTGTTTGGAGCCTCCTTGGTTATGTACATTGCGCTCTTAATGGAGACACATCTATTAATTACACGTACTTCCCTGCGATGAGCACTCAGGGAGTTAACCAGGCCTCTCCCTTGGGGACATTTGTTTGCACTTGGCCACCTGTCTAGATGTGACACTGACATTTGTAAGGAACCCAGGAAAGGTAATTGTGTGCACCTTACTCTTTATACCTTCTCTTAAAAAAAAAAAGTCCATATTCTCTGGAGGTTTGTACTAATTGATTTTAATGAAGCTTCCCTCTAGGCCAGAAGAAATCTTAGCTTTATTTAAATTTCAAAATAGAGTGCTTGGTTGTCAAGTGCATTTGCCAGTGTTACACACGTGCCACATTAGTTCTACTCTGCTCCTTTTGGGAAAACAAAAGCTAAAATAATTTCATTATCCCAAATTATGGCATGCCATTGCACCCACTACCTTGACTCAAGTCTGGTAATTAAGCCATGTGTGTGTTTCTGCCACAGAAGAAAGGACAGTGCTTGGTGGTTCAGGTTGGAAGGAGCGGAAACACAGTCAAGGGACATATTTACTCTTCATTTAAATGTGAAGTCAGTCAATCAAGACTATACCATCCCATGAGTGTTTAAACCATAATGTTGACTAGCTAAGCACCTAACTTGAATTTTACAGCATTTTGCTAAAATTTTATTTCCTTCTTGTCCCCATTCCCACCCCCAGTTGCAGTTGTATTTTTCCCTACAAAGTGTGTCCTCCAGTAGCATTTTTCCAGGGGCCTACAAAACATTGTACATTATCAGCAGTTTATGATCTAAGAGTGCATTTTTTTTTTTACTAATACTTATACCCTGAATTTGGTGGTTTTGATAAGGACAAATTTCACTTACTCTCTGGTGGAGATACATAGAGAAGTAGTACTTTCCTTTTCCATAAGCTATAGGCATCTCAAGGGTTATTTTTAATAATTGTTAAGACTTTTCATGTATAGTGAAGGAATGTAGCATTTCTGTCACTGCTAAAAAATTTACAATCTGTCACAGAAATTGGAGCTGAATTCCCTCCCCCGTGGCATTTTCTGGCCCTTCTGTCTTTCCATTCACAAGGTGACAAACTTACTAAGATGAGAATTGGGTTGGGTGAGACTAGAGCCCTGTGATGTTAAAGTTTACTTTGGTGCCAGAAATGGTTTCCTGGGCCCAAGTGTGAATGGATGCAGTACCTGGGTGGGCCTGATAATGAGTCAGGGACAAACTTGGCTGGAACCTGAGGCCAAGGCCAGACAAGGGTCTAAAGACCAGAAGTTAGAATTCTTGATCTTGAGTTAGAATTTTGGCAGCTGCTCAGTGCCTTCAGCTGCCCAGACTGATAGCAGGCAAAATATCTGGCAGAGGCACACCACACCAAAATGTAATGCAAAAACTTCGGCCAAAAATGGTGCCAAAACAGCTTCCCATGGGATTCAGTGCTGGACACTCCCACTTTGCAGCATCTGGGGAGCACCCAGAACTTTGAAGTAGCAACTCTGTCCTCTGGAGGAAAACTGTCTATGTGGAATTAATAATTCCAGAAAGAGTATGGAGAGCCATTGAGGTGTTCAAGCAAGAGAGCTCAGAGATGGAAAGTGCCAGAAATGTGCCGGTGAACGGTGACAGAAGGGAACTGGGTTCCACGCATTCATAGCTCTGCACTACCTCTGATCTCCACTAACTCCTGTCTCGAGGTTTACCAGAGTAAAACCTTGGTAAACAAAATTAGACCAATACATTTAACTGAAATGAGCCAAAATAACCTACAACATAAATCCAGATTTGGAGTTTTAAGATTTAAAATTATTTTCTTTCTTGGGCAGATATATTTTGTAAGAAATCAGTTTATTTTGCAAGAAATAATCCAACCTACTACTTCGTATATGACTGAAGCTTTGTTTATGTGACATTCTACTCATTACTATTTTGTAATCTACATACACTAAGCACTTTGGGTCTTTTTGTAAGATACATAATTAGAATATTCTGTTTTGTTTTATTTTAGAAGCCAGGGATTGAACTCACGACCTTGCACTTGCTGGGCAGGCACTGTGCAGCTAAGCTATAGCCCCCGCCCTCCTGGCCTAGAATCTTTAAAATCTGAAAGATTCTCTAGCTGTTAGGCCCAGTGATTTTG
The DNA here is from genome assembly GCA_004365215.1 of Cuniculus paca. Taxonomy (NCBI): domain Eukaryota; kingdom Metazoa; phylum Chordata; class Mammalia; order Rodentia; family Cuniculidae; genus Cuniculus; species Cuniculus paca. Next base: position 2,323 of record RJWT010019078.1, read on the forward strand.
TAGATATAGTAAAGAGGCCATTAGTATCATCAAGTTCTTCCCAGGTGCACACAACCAGTTTTTTTTTTCTGTATTTACAGTGCATTCAGTAAGGTATTAGTAGACCATAAAAAGACAAATACAGTAACCACAGGCAAACCCTAAAATAATTACTAAGACATGCATACTTTTGTGTACTTACATTTAAAAATGTTTGTTTGAAGGATGTCCCTTTAGATAGAAAGTCAACATCTAGGCTATAAAAATAGGTAAAACAAGCACTCAATCAACCTGCTAATTCTAAGAGAAAGTGATGACTGATGTGCATTTGTACTTGCTAAACAACGATCTGTGGAAGAAAAATATTTTAATGGAAAGGACAGCAAGAAAATAAGTCAGCAAGATACTATAAAGACTGAACTACAAGTGTTCCTTGGCTTTAAGACCCTTTTCTGGGAATCTAATAGCCCCTTCCTAGAGTAGTAGAGGCCCAGACAGTGTACCAATGTATAGCAGCCAGAGTAGTGCATAGCATTATAAATTATTTGGAATGTAATAACGATCTCTCAAAACCCAGGATGGCCTGTGCCCTGGGAATAGAGCAGCTGCCACAGATTTGTGATTCCAGCTGTCTAGCGGAGTCAAGTGAAGCCACCACAGGAACCTGCTTCATGCAGTCGTCTGGCCAATACATTCAGGATTCTGGGTCACTCTCCTCCTGTCATCTTCCACACTGCCCCAGATTATAGTTTAGATCCCAAATTTTATGGGAACCACTTCTTCTCAGGCCAGCCCAGCTTAAGTTTTAAAATAAAGTTTGTAAGAGCAGCCACACAATCACTATTTTGTTTGTTCCATTAACATATCTTGATTGACCCCTAGGAAAGGCTCCTCTCGTAACTCTAGCAGGCTTTATTAATACGGGCAACTGCATGATCTGTGACCCCAGGATTTTTGTAACCTTGATGTCTTAATCTTCTGTGCGAGATACAAGGGCAATAGTTTGGATAAACATCTCCTGACATGAGGGAGCCCCAAGTGCTTTGCAAGGTCGGAGGAAACTGCTGAGGTAGCTCAGTTGACTCTACCCACTGTACTCTTGCCTGCTGTAGTATCCGCTATTTCCCTCTTTTCTAGCTTTGGCTCAATGAGGCAGTAACTTCTGTTGCTGTTGACTGTGACGGAGCCATTAAGGCACCAACACTCGTGAAAGGTTCCACACCCTTTTGCCCAAATGTGTGTCCATAGCTGTTACTGAGGCTTATCAAGCATTGCAGAGTGGTGAAGATTTTTATTCCTTCAAAGGCCATTGGTTTCTTTCTGTCTGGACTTTGGAGGTTTCACCAGCTCCCACTATTGTGGTCTGTTCCCTCCAGTTCTCAAATAGGTGGTGAAGACTGGGCAAGAGGGTAAATTGGGCACACTGTTCCATCATCTCCCCTACTTGAATCCCCTAGCAGTAACCTACATTACCAGAATAAATTTCCTACTCTTCAGTGGCCTTCATAATCTGATCTCTGCAGGAGCTTCCCAGCCTGCGTTTTCTCCACATACCACATGTACTGACAGCTCAAGATTGAGCAGATTATTTTAGTTTGCCAGGTGCTCTCACTTGTTCATGCACAGGCCAACCTGCCATAGCGTGTGTTGTATCATCTCCCTGGAACACTTTTCTTCCTTCTTCCCTGTTCCCTCCACTAAACTATCTCAGCCTGTTACCACCTTGAAGAAACCTTCCCTATGTCCTATCTGCCCTTCCTTCCCTGCTTTCTGGGTGCTACTTGTCTGTGTCCTGAGTACCCTCTCCCTTATATTTTTAACTGTTGACTTGCTGGTCTCCCTTCTCCTCCAGAGCAATAGTTTCTAAAACTTATTGATCCCATCCATAAGACAATTTGATCCATCTCATTTATATTTTTATTTATAAGTTACATAGACACTACATTTCAAATAATATATATATACATATATATTTATGTAAACAATTCAGACATTTTTGTTTATAAAGATCACCTATTTTCATCCATACCCACATCCTGGGACAAATCCTCCTTCCTCAACCCTTAGGGGGGCCACTGTCCCCAAACCATGCTTCTTTGAGGGAGGAGATTATCTTGCATTGTGCTTGCATATGGTGCACCATGCAAGTTGCATGGGAGTATAGCTCAGCCCTGTGATAAGGCAGTGTGCTAAGATTTCAGTTTTCAATGCTCAAGCAATTTTTAACGATTTGTTACTATGCTCTCTTATGTAGCATCAATGAAAGATTGTCTTCAGTCATCTCTTAGCTTGGATAGATTCGAACAGTTATTCCTTCTCCTGATCACAGCCCAACCTTTGACAGGACCTCTTTTAATGTCTAGAACTGTGTCCCTCTGCTGCACTCAGAGTTGCTTATGAAAAGTTCTTTTCGTTTGTTTTGATAGTACTGATTTCCTAGTCTCCGCTGACATAGGTGAAGCCATTCAACTCAACAGATAAGGAGGGAGGCATTCAACCATGACATGAGATATGACACTGTCTCCCCTTTTGTAGACTGACTAGGATACGTTTCCTTTCACAGATATTCAAGTTATTGAGAATGATTACTTTAAACAACAATTCACTGAGTTCCTACTGTTGTGTCAGGCATTGGATTAGATACCTTAACATACAGCAGCTCTTAAACCCCGTGATATACACAAACACTATTATGCCCAAACTATGGATGAGAAGAAACAAGATCCATGAAAATAAGACAATTTGAGGTCATTAAAGCTAGTAAAGGCTGGAACTAGTCTGAATTAAGATCTGTCTGACTTCAGGGCCTAGCTCTTAATTGCCATACTTGAATTTGTGGGTTGTAAAACACATTCTTTTGCTCCTTGAATCTGGAGGAGTTGATCCCTTTGCATGGGCAGGAGTATCCCTGTGTGTCTCACAGACACTAAAATAGAGAAGCAAAAGCATTTTATTTTGCCAAATTCCCTTCAGTGAGGGTACAGAGGATCAGGGTGGGATACTGATGATGGAGAGATTGTAGGGAATCAGGAATTGAGGCTTTTGGCGTGACTGTTTTCCTTTCCTTCTGTTTTTGGAGGGCCTTTCATTGCTATTGCCAAATTTATTTCCTGGTTGTAAATACTGCTGTAGTTTGGATCTTGAAGGTTCTCCAAAGTCCTGTGTGTTGAAGGCTTGGTCTCCACCTGTAGCACTACTGGGAGGTAGAACCTTTAAGAGATAGGACGAGAGGAAGGAAGTTAGGTTACTGGGAGTGACCCTTGAAGGGAAGCTTGGGCCCATGGCCCATCCTCTTCCTCTGCTTCCTGGTACCATGAAGTGAGCAGCTCCTTCTACTATGTGCCATGATTACTGTCACACCCACCATGATGCTCTGTTCTGCCTCACCACAGGCCCAAATGCAACAGGCCAACTGACCATGAAATGCAACCTCTAAAGATGTGAGCCAAAATAAACCTTTCTCTTTCTAAATTGATTATCTTAGATATTTTTATAGAATGGAAAGCTAATACAAATACCTTATTTTAAAACTAAACTTTATGGAGAAGTAAGACTTAAAAGATTTCTTCATTTTGTTCTCCAACCCATTCTTGACCTAACCTTCACTCTGTGCCTTCCTACTGTTGATTTTAGAGTAGAGGAGAGAACACAGGCATCACCTATCATGAGGAAAGGTGACCTTTTTTGTTTTTGTTATCTCTGCCATTGCTTCTATACTGTAATGACTTAATCATGTTGCTTTTCAGCCAAGTGTTTGAGAAACAGTACTCACATTTTCTGTTGCAGTTTTATTTCCCAGAGTCAAAAAATAAGCAGTCCTACTGAATACCATCTCCATGTGTTCAGCAACTCCATCGCTTCTTTCCAGAGGTAGACCTACATGAAAGCTACATTTGTCCTCCAGAAAACAGGCCAAGATGCCAGTAATTTCTCTACAAAGGTCTTTCTCCCTTGGTTTTATAAGTAAAGTTGCCTTTCTATAATGTTCATCTCATTATGTCTTTGTCAAGATAAATTATTTTTTTCTCTATTATCTTATGTATTTAATGGCTTTTCTTATCTCAGAGACATCAAACTCAGAAGCCTTAAGGGTCAAGCAGGAGAGTGGTGAAAGATGAGATGCAAGTGGCCATGTACATGTTGTGTGAATGGGAGAGCCCAGTGGTGAACTTCTCTTAAAACACTGAAAGACAAACAAGTTTCACCTGCAGCATTCATTTGGCTCATACACCTGCAGTTTGTAACCTGTTTTTTTCTTCTATGCCACAATGCAAAGATTAGGTCATTCTTATTGCCACAACAACCCAGGAATATTCAGATTAATTATTTTCTAATTTCTCATCACCATGATATGCAGTCTAATCTTGGTGCAAACAGTTCTGATAGGACCCTTTGCCCCTTCAACAGATATCCAAGATACTATCAGAGCTGCTCAGGTAATAGTCACATCAGAGGAAAGAAATAGCCGATAAGGACTATCTTTCAGGCTCTAACACTTCTTGGTTCTCATTATCTTTCCTTATTGCCCAATGCAGATCATAGTCATGAGAAAATTAGTTTTCACCAAGCTGAACATTTTAGCACTCCAAATTTATCTAAAATGAGTGCTATAAAAGATAATGCTTCATAGTGCCTGAAAATTCTCCATCTAAACTTAAAATAATTAATAAAACCCTTCAGGTGGTAGGTTTAAGTTTTCTAATCTTTGAGTATATCCGATCCTGAGTCTGAAATTAAAAGTCACATTGCCATGAAAGTAATACTGGTATTAACAATGTATGTAGTTATCTAACATTTTATATTACAGTTATCTTTGGTGCCAGAGCCAATTCATAATTCTAGTTTGTTTTTTGTTTGTTTTGTTTTGTTTTGTTTTGTCTTTCTTCCATCATATGCACCTTGTACTCATCCCATTCTCAAATCCTATGTCACCCCCTTCATACTCTCTTGCCTTTGTCCCCCACCTTCCCAGGATGTCTTTTCAGGATTGATTCTTGAATAGGGCCTGGGCATAGAAAGAAAGTGTTTGGCACTGTGTTTGAGAAAGTTGCACCAGAGATGAGAATTTGAGAAAGAAACAGTTAAGAAAAAGGAAATTGGGAAAGCAAAAAAGAGCAGAAGCAAAGGCTGAGATCTTTACTGTCTTTCTCCTGTGCACTAAAGTCTCATGGCAATGGAATTCTCATTTCACACATTACTCAGTCTTTTTGGTCATTGGAACCACAGTCAAATTTGAATCTTATTTTTCTTATTCTATGCCATGGTCCAAAAAAGCCATCAAAGGAAAGCACCCATACAAATTCAGCATCAAAAGCTCTGGATTCTAATTCCAGCTCTATCACTCGTGCTGTTGGCCTTAGATAAATCAGTGAGTCTCTGAGATTTCCTTATCTGCATCCTGGGTATAACAGTACAACTCCCACCCAACCCATAGGGATGAAAAGGGGTATTACATGTGAAAACAGTGGGCACTTTTAAAAGCTAGTCAAACATGAGACATTGTTATTGTATCTCTAAACGCAGTACTATATTATGCCTGTAGTCATCTCTTCTAAGTTTTCTTACATTTCTTGGAGAAGGGAATGAGTGCGGCAGTCTGATACAACGAGGCAGAACTTTAAGGCAGAACTTTAAGTGGGAATGTAAGCATTTAAAGTAGCCAACCATTGCTATTTATAAATCATCACAAAAATGTGAAATCATTTGGGAGTATAGCTTCTTTGTTCTGAGATAAGCCATTTGAGTGGATCCTGTTTAGTTATGTAGACACAGTAAAGCACCCATTAGTCTGGAAAGTACACAGGAGTTGTGTTTGTTCGTATTTTGATTTGCTTGACTAGGGCTTAGGCCTTCAGCACTGCAGGCACATGGGGTCTTGCTGCTAAAATGATTGGTTCAGGAGGTGGGCACGTGGCCAGAAGGTTCTATCAGAGTTAAACTCAGAGCTTTTGTTCAGTGGCTATCTAGATAAGGACCTGCTTTCTTCTGCTCACTTGAACAAGCACACAGCCCAGTTGACGCTGACAGACATCTTCAGACTGTGAGAACTTTGCCCAAGGACAAAGCTGATTTGGCAAAATGAAGAGTTGAGAGATCTCAGAAAAATTGAACTGTAGCTCTGATAGAACTCTAACTAAAACTCACCATTGGTCTTTGCAGTTATGTGCGCTAATGTTTCTAAACCAGTTTGTGCTGGGCTTTATACTACATACAGTAAAGTCATCTGAAATGATAGAGAATTTGCAGGCTTCTGCAGAAGGGGTGGGGGATTTTATGTGGTGTTCAGAGAGCTTGCTGAGAGGCAGCTGCCTAAGTCTTCTAATCTTTTCCATTGAGGATCACAGCTGATAGGATTTTGCAGGAGGGAGGCATCAACAAGGCCTACATTGTCATGAGAGAAGGAGGGCTGGATGGGACCCTAGCATGGGAGAAGCTGTGTCACTGAGTTGTTGTATGCGAGTGTGGTCTTTGAATTTACCTGTGGTCAGTTTTAGTAGATGCTGCCAAACTATTCTCCAGAGTGGGTTTACTGTGTTACATGCCTACTATGTTACATGCCCACTCTGCGAGTTTCCAGAGCCTTTGCCCACAGGCTAATTAATGTGGGCTTCTGGCTCTAATAGTGGATAGCTGTTTACAAACAATAAACAAAAAGATTACTGCTACAAAAAGACAGCAAATCTCTCTCTCCCTCTCTTTCTGTCTCCCCCCACATTCAACTTGCATTGCAATTTGAAATGATAATGTAGAAATAAATAATTTAAATTATCTTACATAAATTATTTTAAAAATGCAAATATAACCCAAGTGCCTGAGTACTTGCTGGTTCTAAGTTGTCTTTCAAGACACAAGACTACCTCAGCGCCCCAAGGAATATATCTTCCTTGTAAACAATAGGTGCCAGATGAGAAGGAAGTGCAAATGGGGGTGTAGATAGTAAATGAGTGGGGGATGGGACAAATGGTTGTTTTCTGTACAAGTAGCTGCCAGTCAAAAACACCCCAATACATGAAATTATTCAATATGTGCTGGTGAAACAAGCAGTAAAATTTAGTGTAGTTTTCACTATTCCTGGTTAATTTTTTGCTCATTGCTGCTTAAACTAATGTTTCCATTTCTAAAATATTCCTTACATTGGATTTATTTGACTGGTAGCACCAGCTTGAAGGATTTACTCGAATGTGGCAGAGAGTTAATATAAACTTAATTCACCTAATGTACTCCTTTAAATATATATTTACTAAAGACCAAAACATTCAACCTGACAAACTATACATGCTAATTCAAACAGTACCTAATACTTTTCTAAGTTAATTTTCATGGGTTTTATCCTTGGAGTAGGGGTGCCAACCTCATAAATTGGTGACTGTTGTCCCAATATCAATTTTACCTATCATGTAGGCCTAACATATATGCTAGATTTGTGGTGTTATTGTCAGTCAGTTGTATCTGCAAGCCTTTGAGAACTAGTGATAAGATTTCAGGCTGCTGGATATCTTCTATATCTTCTTCTATGGCCTTGTTCCTGCCATGTTACATTTGATTACTTTTTGTCCATTCACAGACCTGTAGCAGAAATTTCTAGATGCCTATTCAATAGCTATTCTCACTTGCTTCTTATCAACAGATTTTGTCAGGAGAAACAATGTGTCCAAATTAAAACTAATTCTCCCCAGGCTTTCTTGCAGATAGGGGCAGCAATTGTGATTAAGTTCTTCTCATTGAAATGTAAGTACAAGTTGCTCAGTGTGGCTCCTGGGAAAACTTCTTGCAAGACACACTGACTCAATTGCTGAGAACCATTTTCACTTGGCCCTTCTTCATTTCTGATTGAGCACTATGTGATAGCTAGAGCTATGGTAGCTATTTCTTGAGCATGAGGATGAAAGCCAATTTTCAATGATGCCCTGAAGCAGTAATATCAACCCTGGACCTCTTGCCTCTGGAATTCTCATTCTATGAGAAAGAAATAAACTGTTGATTTAAATCATTGCCTCTCAAGTTTCTATTACTCATAGTTAAATGTAGTTCTGGTATTCTAAATATTCATTCAGGGTAATCCTCCATTCAATGTGTTCAGCATTTTACCACTGTCTTTGAAAAGAAACCTGTACAACAGAGATGTGCAACAGTCAATCAAGTTCCCCGACCTAGATCATGAAGGATTCAGCTTTAAAGGCTCCCCCAAACTGAATTAACCAGTGTGGAACTGGGACTGGGTGGCAGGTCAAGCCTTTCAACCCCAGCATAGTGTCGGACTGGGTGGCAGGTCAAGCCTTTCAACCCCAGCATCATGTCAGGGAGTGGACAGGTGGGACTGAAGTCAGAGGCCTTGGATCATCACAACAGTGCTCTCTCCAGTTGCCACAACAGGAAGGAGAGATCCACGGTAATATGGTGGAACTTCCCTGTTGCTTTTGACACTAGAGCCTCACAGACCTCCCTACTGAATTCATCGAATGCTCAAATCTACATATGAGGATCCCCTAGCAGGTATTAAGCATTCCGGGGACACACTGATACTTCTTACTGCCTTTTCCATCAGCCTGTGGACTTCAGATGGTTCAGCTCCCAACACCACCACTGCAAATACAGCTGCTGCTGTCAAGGGAATAGGATAGATGCACACTGTGGCAGACATCATTGCCACTCCATCACTATCCCCCACTCCCTTTCCCCTTTTTATTACATTCCTCCATAATAAAAATAAAGTGTTTACCAATTAATAAAATCTACCAATAGATTACAATTATGGAATCCAAAACAGATAAACTATGTACTGAGTTGTATTCGTAAAGTACAACCTCCCCAAAGCATCTTATAGGTGCAGGAAACTAAAGCAAACTCAAGAATAAACAAGGAAAATAACAAAGCAAGTAAACAACCTCCTCTCACAAAAAAAAAAAAAAACCACACACACACACAAAAAGAAGAAAGAAATGCATTCAAGCTTAAGCATGTTTGATCTACCTGATCAGCAAATGAATGAGCCCATTTCTAGTACAAGAACATTTTCTGTTCTTGCCTATTATTATCTGGACCATGTCCCTGAATGTTATCATTTTAGCAGTGGTGTAGCTTAGAAACTTTTCATTTTCCTGTGGTTTCTCGAGCTGAGATAAGCGCCAGTTTGAACTCTGAGAGTTGCTTTAGTGGCTCCTTGGCTCCGATGAATGTTGGCACAGGTGTCCCAGACCACCATGCTAGGTGTGTGCTCCAGGTGCTAATGAGGAAAGAAGTTTGCATTCTGTGTCCTTTCTGATCCAAACAAGACAGGAAATGGCATAGGACCCCATAAAACTGACATTCCTGCCAATGTCTGGCAGCCCCCATGGAGAATCTGGGGCCTCCTGCAGGGTCTTTGGGCTATCACAGTGCTACTCTATCCCAGTCCATGGCCTGGAGCCACACAAGGCCTCCTCTACCTGGGAACACAAAACAGGGAAGAGACAGGGCGGGGTCCCCAAAACAGGACAAGCCATGCTCTCTGGACCTCATCTCTCAAGCCATGCTCAGGTGCTCCCTTTTCTCTGCATCCTACCGACCATGCAGGACCTGTCGGTAGAGGACAGGTAGACATTTATCTAGATCTCTCTGAGCCCCATACATTAGGTCACAAAAGTAGTTACTTAACATTTAAATCACTTGATCCTTTTCAACCTCAGTTTATTATCTGTAAGATGGGAATAAATAAGTGTCATTCTACTGTAGTCATTATCACCACAACCATAACTACCATTTTCCCCATCTACTATAAGAAATATATGGTTAAGCACACAGCCTGTCATGCCAAATTACTTGGAGTTCAATCCTACCTGTGTTACCAAATCCCTTAATAGCCATGGCAATCCACTGAAATGCTCTGTAACTCTAATTCTCCATCTGTAGAATGGGAATGATAATGAACTTATTATACAGGGCTATTGTGGAAATTAAGGGAAAAAATCAGTACTGCAACTCAGAGAAGCCTGTAACAAGACAGTGAGGGCCAAGAAGTATAACAAGCTGTATCAACCCTCCCCACAGAGGCAGGACCCATTATCTGTTTTCATCTTACAGGGAAGTAAACTGAGCCTTAGAAGGATGAAGTGGTTTAGAATGGTAATTGTGCTTTTATATGTTTTTGATGACCTGGAGGTTTCTATCCTTTTCTCTTTTGCTTCAAGAAACACTATATTCTATGGATGAGCAGCTGTCATCTCTTGTGATTTGGATTTTAAATGTTCCCAAAGACCATGTGTTGAGGGCCTGGTCACCAGTCTGTGGTGCTATTAGTAAGTGGTGGAACTTTTAGGGGGTGAAGCCAGTAGGAAAGAAGTTAGGTCATTAGCAGTGTGCCCTGGAAGAAGGTGTTAGGATCCCTATCCCTGCCTCTCTTTCTCTCCCTGCTTCCCAGCTGGCATGAGGTGAATGTCTCTGTTCCACCACACACTGCTACTATGATATTCTGCCTTGCCACAGGTCCAAAGGCAATAGTGGACTGAACCTTTCAAACCATGAGCCAAAATGAACTTTTCCTCCTTTTAAATTGATTTTCTGAAGTATTTTATTATAGTAACAGAAAGCTGATGAAAATATCACCCACGCTTCCCAAATTGATGCTGGGCTTTACCAGTTGTTTCTTGTAGTGATTGATACAGTGTGTCAACTTGAGAAGTTCAGAAGCTTAACTAAGTAACTTAGCAGTTCTACATGGTAGGGTGTGGAGGACATGTCCTGGGGGTGGCTGTTTATGCTCCAGGATGTTGTAATGGTTGATTTGTTTGTGTCAATTTGAGATGTTTAGAAGTTTAAGTGACTCAGCAAGGGGCCAGGGGCCTCACTTTGTAACATCCTGAGCCTAGCTAGAGGAAGGCATGGAGATGAATCCTCCCCAGGGTGGGTAGCCTGCATACACTATAAGGGAGGAAAAGAGGCTTGCTCTTTCCTCCTTTTGTTCTTGTCACCTTTGCTGTCTTCTGCTGCCTGAAACTGTTGCCCCTGTGCCATGCCACCCTGCCTTGGAGCCAACTGATTACAGACTGAAACCTCCACAAACAGTGAGCTAAATAAACCTTTCCTTCCTTAATTTTGAGCATTGGATATTTTGTCCCAGCAATGAGAGAAAGGTAAGCAAGACATTTCTCCATCTCTGAAACCTAAGCTAGAGCTACCTTCTTTCTCCTTCTTCCAGTGCTAACTCCCAGCAACTCCCTACAGTTAGGCCCTGCCTCAATCCTGGGGCCACATTGGGTCAGAGCCTCCCACATGTCCCAGTGGCTTCATACAGAGATAACGCAGTCCCTGTGGAGAGAGGCCTCCAGGCCTAAAGGGACAGCTGGCTGCTGCTCTGGGTGATAACTGCATCGGTTTGTAGGAGTAGCTGTGGGCTGCTTCAGTTCTTCTGCAGTTTATACTTAACAAATTGTTCTGGCTTCACCCCTTTCTGATGTTTCCTGTTCTAGGTTTCTGCCTCACAAAAGTAGAATCCCCATCTGACATATCTTATTAGCATACATCTGGGAAAGAAGTACTATTTCTTCTGAAGGGTCTACTCTAGACATGGAGTTAGTGGCTAGTGTTTCCTGCAATGACCTTGGGCTTTTTCTCTCAGCTTCTATCTGACCTTCAAGTCTGGTTACTCTGGGGCACACATTAGCAGTTCTCACATCCAGCAGCTAATTGTTTATGTCAGGGAATATTATTTATCTACTCTCCCCAGAAAGAGCCTGAAAAAAAAAGTCAATCAGGCCTGGTATGGTATCTTTATCTTGTCCTCCAAAGAATTTGGTATGGAAACTCATGTTCTATCAAGCTACAATTCTCAAAACATAGTATTACAGTTTTGAGAACTATACTGTGAAAAGTAGTCCCCCTTGCAATGTAGACCACTCCCTCCCTAGGGTACCCTTTTCCAGAGGCACTCACTATTATTACCTGGTAAATACCCCTTATCTTAAGTGCTTATGACCAGAAGTGTTTCAGATTTCAGATTTTTAAAATTTTTCGAATATTTGCACATTTACAATGAGATGTCATGGGGATGGGATCTAAGCCTGAACACAAATTTATTATGTTCCATAAATACCTTATACATATAGCTGGAAAGTAATTTTATATAACATTTTTAGTGCACTTGTATTTTGACTTATACCTGTCATGTCAGCATTAAGAAGTTTCAGATTTGGGAATATTTCAGATTTTCTGATAGGAATTTTTATCCTACACTATTGTGTTTGTTTGTTTGTTTGTTTGCCTTCCCAAATAACACAAGCCTGTGTATGATCTTTTAATATAGTGCTATTCACATTGTCTTGAATCTTGATTTTTTTTTCAAATAATAATATATCTCGCAATTCTTTCTATATGCAAACATAGGTATGTTCTTTATTCTTCGAAATAGTTGTGAAGTCATATAGAAAAAAATAGAGGTAGGTAGAAAGAAGACAAGGAAAATTGTGTCTTTACAATTGCACTTTTTAGGAAAACTGCAGTTTCAGGACACAAATTTACTCAACATTGTTACCTCCCACTACCAAGCCTGCTTTTCTCTTCACTCCTAAATTCCTAAGTCTTAAAGGATACTAAAGTCTGTAAATTGGGCCTGTGCTTTTTTTCCTGAATGATACACTCACAAATTCTGCTGCCTTCCACCCTGAAGGTAACAGCACTATTAATTAGGCACCTTATCTCTAAACTTCAAACTATGCAAATGGTTTGCATTCTAACCTAGCCAGCCCACCAGCGGGTAACCTGATAGATACTACAAATACACATTACAGATCATGTTTTGAAGACACTCCCATACCACATAGGTATCCCCAGCCCCAGATGATAATGCACTTCACCTTCAAGGGCCTACAGTCCTTTGTGAGTGTGTACTTTTTTGATTCTGCCTAATAAATTTGCCTATGCCTGTAACTGATGGGTCCTGCAATTCTTTTCTGTGACAAATTGAGAATGTACTTCGTGGGAGGGGGTGAGCTGAGGTCCCCAACTCCTCTTTGCAGGCTCTCCTTAGATCCAGTCACATGGCAGTTCCATAATATTTTATTACGTATGAAAGTACCTACATTAATTTCCCATCACTGCTATAATAAATTTACTGGCTTAAAACAACAGATTTGTTTTCTGGTAGTTCTAGAGGTCAGAAATCCAAAACTGGCCTGGGCTAAAATCAAGATTTTTGTCAGGGTTGTGTACCTTCTGGAGGTTTTTGAGCAAAATCCATTTTCTTGCTTTTTCCAGTTTCTGACGGTCACTCCATTCCTTGGCTTGGGTTCCTGAGCCAGAAATCGTTACCACTTTGACTTTTGTATCTATCATTCTCTCTCATGCTCTCTCACTCTTAACACTTCTGCCTTGAGATTGCATGAGTCCCACCTAGGTAATCCAGGATAATTCCCTATCTCAAGATTATTAACTATATAGCATACAAAAAAGTACTTTTTCCATGTAAGGTAACACAGAATCCAAGGATTAGGATATGATCATCTTGAGGGGGGAGCATTCTGCCTAACACAATACCACACTCTGTTTAATTTGCTTCCTACCTGTGGACTTTTAGATTGTCTTTTATTCAGTGACTTTCCTTGTAAATTACCTATGGTGTGTGACAGAAAAAAAATTTTCTAGAAAAAGAATTGCAAGTTCAAAAGGCACATACATTTTATAGTTTGAAAGGTCTTGGTCATAGTAATTTTAAAATTTCATTTTACTTGAGGAACTCTGCATGTAAAATATCATAGAACCACTTAGAAGGTAATAATTTTACTGTTTCAGCTTTTATCTATGATTGCTAGGAGTGAATCTTTGACTTTAACACAATCTCTGAGTCTAAAGCAGTGGTTTTAGAAACATGGATTTGGGCTAGGTATGGTGGCACATGCCTGTGAGCCTAAGCACTCTAGGAGGCTGAGGCAGGAGCATCAGGAGTGTAAACCCAACCTAGGTTATTTAGCAGCTTAGTGAGTCGTTGCTTCAAAATAAAAAAAGTGGGCTGGGGATGTAACTCAGTATAAAGGCCCTAGGTTCAAGCCCAGTACTGAAAAAAAAATTTTAAATAATAATAAAAAAGAATTCCTGGCAACCCATTCAGGATCCCTCCTGTCTCTCAGGAGCTATTCTATTTCCCAATAAATTTTCCTACTCCTAACCTCCCCAAAAAAAAAAGAATTCCTCAATCACACTAGCTATATGTCAGTGTCAAGTGCCCAATAGCCACAAGTGGCTGGTGGTACAGATACAAAATATTTCCTTATTGCAAAAAGTTCCATTGGATGCTGTTGCTATAGGGTGAACTTTCGACTCTCTATCAAAGTAGAACAAATCCATTGCCTGGAATGTGTTTAATTCAATTCTATTTGCTATAGACTGAATGTGTAGCATTTCCCTCCAAGTTCACATATTGAAATCTAATCCCCAATATGACTACATTTGGAGGTGGACCTTTGGGTGATGATCAGTTCCTGGGGGCAAACCTTCATGAATAGGATTAATGACTTCATTAAAGAGACCCCGAACCTTCCTCTTCCTTCTGCCTGATGAAGACACAGCAAGAGGTGCAGTCTGAGCTAGGAAGAAAGCCCTTGCTTGATCTCAGACTTCCACTCTTCAGAACTGTGAGAGATACATTTCCATTGTTGATAAACCACCCAATCTTTGGTATTTTGTTAAAGCAGCCTGAGCAGACTAAGAAACCATTAATTCGATAAATGCCTGCCTTGTCTAAGGCATCTTGATAGACATTAACAAAGGCAATTTTTATTTTAAAGCCCTGTCTCAGGTAGGTCACACATCAGTGGAATAAAACAGATGTGTTGCTTGACCTTGTCCCAGGAATGTCAACCAACTATAACAGAAAATAACAAGTACAAGACATTCCAATGCAATTTGAGAACACAAAATAAATATGTATAGTCTATGGGTGATCCTGGGGACAAGAATAGAGAACTTATTTTCCTATCTTTAAAAATAACTTATTAATTATCCATTTTTCTAATGCAATTGTAATGTGGAAATTTTAGCTTATATTTCATATATAAATGATACGATGAGAAAGCATTTTAAAAGTTCTGAAGGCATTATGACAACCAATTACAGCACAGACTCTGGAGCCACATTGCATGGGGCTCAAATTCAAGATTCTGTACTAGCTGTGTGACCCTGGGTGTGTTACTTAATGTTCATATGTGCTCAGGTTGCGTCTTCACACTTAGTGAGTACTAAGAGCTGGCCACAATTATTTTCTAAATATGAATAATTATTATACCATAATTTCAGCCACCCAGAGAGATTCGAAATGTTTCAGTTTGTTCTGGATTGACCTTGAGAAGTTCAGTGGGTTGCAAGAATCCACTCAGGCTAGACTGGTTGGTGAAGCAGGTGTGACATGTGCCTGGCTGTTCTACCTCAAGACCTTGACTGCTCTCCCTGAAGTCCTCATACGACAATGACACTAACGGAATTTGCAAGCCAGGGGTCTATCTGACGTTAACCCAGGGAATTCTGCACTCTACCTTAGTTAAATATGGCCCAGTCATTTATAACCTTGGTCATGTTCCATGAGCTTATTCCTATGTGAGACAAGTAACATGCCCTTTGTTGCTTCTGACACTCTCACTCCTAAAGAAACCTCTTCACCGCAGCATGAAAATTCAGGTTTCTGTGAGGGTCACAGCTTGCAGTCATTTCAGTTATGTCTTTCTTTGGATTTTTCCAATATTTCTGCTTCCTGGAGTCTGTCCTTTGTATTACTTTGGTAGCTTCTGACTCTTTGCTACCTTTGTGATGATGTGGCCTAACAGAGTCTTAACAGAAATAGTTAAAGGTTACCAAACATTCAGCAGATACAAAGTGCTACTGAGTGAAATAATATCTCCAATCAAAAAAATGTACATTTCACTGCTTGTATTTTGTACTCATTTGTAGCTGCAAAGCCTGCTTCTTAGATACTAAATTCAGCTTGCACCATTTGGAAATGTACATTACAAAAGGCATTTGTTGTGCTCACTAAACACTTGCACTGGAGGAGCTAAAGATGGCAGAACAGTAAGCAGCAGAGTAAATAGTCTCTCTGAGAGAAACGGTTCAGATGCTGGAATATCACAGCATGGAGAGGACAAGAAGGAAGCAAGTGGGTCCCCTGGACCAAGGAAGAATCTAAAATATGGATTGAAGCCCACAAAGAGAAAAAAAAAAAGAATTTAAACAAAGAAGAAGGTGGTAGCTGGCAGTGCCTCAGCCTGGAGCCAGATCCACCCTGCCAGAAGACCTGCTGAGCCTGGAGA
>RJWT010019079.1:0-18571 GCA_004365215.1 Cuniculus paca
TGGGGAGACAGAGCAGAGGGCGGAAAGCAACATCGGCTTGCTTCCTCACCACCTGGCGTTGCAGACCCAGGAGGCCGGGGGCTGCAGCCCGTGCGTGGCGCACTGCAGCGGCGCGGTCTGCCCTTGGGGAATGAATGCGCACGCACTTGACTCCAGCCCGCAGCAGTGAGTACAGCGCCTGGAGTACCACCGCTGCCCAGGGAAACCGGTGGGGCAGCAGCAGACTAGCGATTCTAGCCTCGTGCCCCGCAAGCAAGGTCTCAGCCTAAGCACTGCGGCTATGAGATTCCAAACATGTTAGCCCAGAACTGAAAGGAAAGACGCATTTTTTTTTTCTTTTTGCAGCACCAGGGATCTAACTCACAACCTCGCGCTTGCCAGGCTGGTGTTTAGGCCACTGAGCTAAATCCCCGGCCCTTGTCTTTTTGAGACAGGGTCTCACTATGCCGTTCAGGCTGGCCTTGAGCTCACTTTGTAGTCCAGGCTGGTCTTGAACTCACAATGATCCTCCTGTCTCAGCCTCCTGAGTGCTGGGATTACAGGCGTGCACCACCTGACCCAGCTGAGACACTTCTGAAGCATCACAAAGAAAAAATAATAAAATGATAATTGCACTGACCTTGCATGAAAGGAATAATCTAAATTTTTAAATAGGAGGGCAAGAAAAGTGATGTTTCTAAAGCACAGAGGTAGAGGTGAATCAGTTAACCGTTTTATGTAAATGAAGGACATGAACAAGGGAACTGGTTTAGTCTGGATGAATGTCCACCAAAAGCCCCTGTGTTCTGGGGAGTCACCACTGGAAGGTGTCCTGAACTCCTAGGAGGTGAGGCCTTCAAGGGAAATTGTGGGACCTTGATCTCTGCCTCTTCTTCTCAGTTTTGCTTCCCAGCAAATGAAGTCAGCAGCTGCATCCACCACATGTCCCTATCGTGCTGTGTGCTTCCTTCAAAGGCCCAAAGCTGTAGGGTCACTCCGTTCCAAGCCCAAAACTGCAAAGTCATGAGACAGAAGAAACCTTCTCTCTCTCTAAGATAATTGCCTTGGGGATTTCGTTACAGTGATGGAAAGCTGACTATTACCGGAACCACAAGGCTCACTAATTAGATGCGATGCTTAGGAACCAAGATTACCACACACCTTCAGGATTTGCTACAGATGATGAGAGTAGGAAATGAGTCTGTGACTACCCCAAGGTTTGCAATTTGAGTGACTGTGAGAATGCTGGCCCCGGGAGCTCAAGAGACACAGAGGATTTTAAACACAGATGCCTCAAAGCCTCAGGAATCATTTGAATAAAATTCTTCCAGTGCAAATAAAGTGAAATCTGGATAAATACAATATTTTCTGGCTATCACAAAAAAGAAATAAAGCTTAGAGGCATAATGCACAGCAAGTGTGTGTGCTGGAGAGGGGAGGATCACCCCTTCCTCTTCGTCACTACCCCGCATGGTGTCTGGGCTCTGGTCCAGGGGCTCCTGCAGACCAGCTTCCTTTGCTTGCTCAAGACATTCCTGTCCCTGCAAACCTTTCAGTCTGAATATGACATTGGCTGCCATAATGCCAAGACTACACAAACACTCAATTTTTTGTGCTTTTATTCTGAAAAGTATCAAAGTCTTTCATAAGAAAAATGTTATTTCCCCTCTACTTCTCAGAAAACCATAAGAAATCAATAATTAGCCATGTAAGTAAATTCACTTCATATTTACTAACAACTTTGACAACACCTATTAATTCTCCCTTTAATTTTATTTACATTCATGCATTACCTAGAGACATCTATTTTTGTCCCATGTTAACTGTATGAGAATCAACAGACATCATCCACTCACTCATCGATAGGAATAGGATGAAATCTGTTAGGCTATATGATCAGTAAAATGCATCCAAAAGAAATGAAAGAGAAGGGGAATAATCAAGCAATCAACTCACAAACCAGAGTATCAAATAGGAGTAACCCAGAATTCGATTAAGTACAAATACCCCAATTGTATTCCTCAATAATTTCCTCTCTTTTATTTTAAGTGGTTTTTATTTTATATCCTCCCAAGAAAGGGAACTAAATATTTTCCCAAAATGATGATGAAAACTCACCAATAGGCTCAGAAAAAGGTCTGGAAGTCAGTTGCAGTGTGATTGAATGTTTCTGAACCTACTAGACAGACACCGGTTAGGAATAGCTCATAATATCTGACTGACCTCAGCAGGTGTCTAGAGTGCTCTTTCAAACAAAGCCAAGAGAAATGCAAACATGCCTCAGATTTCAAATGAGTTTGTTTTTATCATTTTTTCATTTAAATAGCATGGCACTAAAAAAATTGGTTGAAGAAAAAGAAACATGAAGATAGAGTTGACTGTAGAGAATCATGCCCTTGTATTTCTTTTTCTATCAACTTCGCTAATCCAGACTTCATTGCAGTGTCTTTAAATTTTGACTAAAATATGCTGTAGCTGCTCTACCAAATAGAAATCAGCAGTCTAACCCGAGGGCCACCAAGGCCTGAGCAGGGAACACAGAGACTGCTTCAAAGGGCAGGAGGAGCCGCTTGTCCCATGGAAACAGGTTTCCTGACAACTGCTGTGCTTTTCTGTCCCTCCTTACAGGTGTGCCAGGCCAGGCTTACAAAGCAGTCTATGAACTCGAAAAGATAAAAAGGGAACCTCATGTGCAGAACATATAGCAGCCCACAGACTAGAAGTAAGCAGAACAGATAATCTAGCCATCGAACAGCTACGAAGACCTTGGTATGCACGCAACAGGCAGATCTAGTCAAGCCTTCTCCAGGGGACTTCTTGGCTCCAGGGAAAAAGGCGAGGCCTCCGCCCACACAAAAATTTTCTCTTTTGAGCCAATTGTCTGAAATCATTACCAGAATTTTATCCTTTGCTTGACAACTTTGATCCTTATGAAAATGTTAACTCTTCTGTCGGAGATAATAATTCTCCCTATTCCCAGAGACAAGTACTTATCAGTTCTCAATTTTGCCAGGTCTAACTGCCTAACACATACCAAATCTTTTGCATGTTATGTGGTTAGATCCAGGAAATGCTTCAAGATTATATATATAAATATATATATCACATTATGTATAATGTATATATGACATATATTATAGATAATGTATATATTATAGTATATAGTATATATTATGCACACAGAGTATATCTATATACACTATATAGAGACAATACATATAACTGATGTAATATAATAATATATATAATATACTTGACTATATATATCACCAAAGTGTAGACTAGAAAAATAAGCTATATCAAGTGTTAAATTGAAATAGTTTCTTGCAGTGTACATTTATAAATACTTTATATGGGCTACCCAGACAACAATTTTATTAGGCTATAAACTGTGAAATAGTGTTTTGTATTATTCTATAATTTATAATACATAGGCCACTAGACTCAAATTTTAGACTAAAGCAAAAAAGAGCCCCCTTTAAAATATAATATTAATAAAATTATACAGAAAGGCAGAAGACATTACCAATTCTTAATCTCCCTTCAAATAACTTTTTTGCTTTCTTCAAATACTTGCTGAGACCTATAAAGGAAAATGTCCAAAGGCCACATTGCTGTCTCTTAACCACAGAAAAGTTAAAGGACAATTGTATCAGCAAATCTATCATCATGCCTAGCCCAAAATATATACATAATATTTGCAGGTTACATCGTTGTTGCTTTAAAAAATTTACAAATATTCCAAAAACATAAAGATTGTCATGCCTAGAGGTAGCATAAGTATTTTCTAATTAGTTCACTTATATTCCTATTTACCTCTGGACAATTTTAAGATCCTATCTTTAAAGTGTGAAAAGTTTTCCTGAAAGTAAAATTTTATCTGATTGCATTTAATCTTCAGAGTAGGAACTTTTTGCTCATCCTTTCTCCTGGTTTCAGCAGTAACACGGCACGCATTCCTAGTCCACACAGGAAATCATGTGACTGTGCCCCGTGAGACAGAAGCTTTGATGGAGTCCAGTATGAAAACAGAGTAGCTCTGCGCTTCCTCCTCCAGTGGTCGCCGTCCTGGCAGCCTTCAGCTTCCCTTTTAAATAGGAAAATCTCAACTGTATTCCCTGAATTTGTCTGAATTATGAAAGATCTGCGAACAAAGTACTTCCATAAAGCAAGCGTCTGCTGGTTTAGCGGACTTGGTTTGAAGCAAACGGTTGGCCATGTTGCTGCTTCAGATTCTAATTTATTCGATGCCTTGGACTCCATAAATGTAGCCATGCAACGTATTATAAAAATCCCTGCACTTAGTAGTTGCGAAACCTAGAAAACGCATATTCTTTCCCTGACTTTCACTTTTCTTATCTGTTAGTTGGGAAAGTTGGGTCGCAGCATTCTGCTGTGGGCTAAATTAAACGCATTATTTAAGTGCCTAGTGCACAATACATTTCAGTTAGTGTTCACATTTAGTATTATAACTAGTGAAATGCAGCATTTTAATGAAGATACTGCCACTTTTAGGTTCAGACATTGAAATCACAAGTGTTCATGGGCTAGCTTCCCTCTTCTTCCTTTGCACTACCCAAGGTCCTTGTAAATGTAACCATTTCACTTGCACATATCTACATCAGCCGGGGGCTTGCGCCAAGCCATCCATCGACTTTTTGGCATCTTACTCACAGATTTGATTCCACAGGTGGATGCCAAACTAGACAGAATTGGGATTATACTAAGAATTAGTCTGATGACTTCTTTTCAAGTTGGAGAATGTAATGACTGAATAAATTAATTGAACTAAGCTATTAAACCGTAGCTATATGTCGATAACTTTCTTTTGATTTAGGATTGTTAGGAAAAAGCACCAATCTTACTTCAATCCTGTTTCTCCTCTTACATTCTACAAACAAACGAACTTCAAGCACTTAGTAGACAACTCTGTATTTTAGGAAATTGAAGACGTCGCTTTGAAGGGCCCTCCATGTCTGATTCGTTCCCACAAACCTTCACATGCACATGTCCCACAAGCCAAGCAAAGACCCGGATGGTACCTAGACCCACAATGCTGAAGACTCTAATTCTGGTATTCATTGGCAACCAAAGGAGGACAACATAGGCCAGTATTAACCTCAACAATCTAAAATCAAAAATTTTAAAAACCAAACAAAAAACTATCCAGAAGCATAATGCATACGGACTTAGCAATAAGGTTCAAACAAACAAGATGAAACCATTTCTACCCCGTTATTGAACACGAGTTTGAAGTTTCGGCAGAAAATGTTTTCTTACTGTATAGCTTGGTCAAATTTCACAGGAAAGAAAGGAAATGTGCCATGCAATGTCCCCACAAGAGCTAACTACCCTCAGTGGGTTTTCCGTGGGCCAGCGCATTAGCCTAATTAAGCCGGCTTTCATGACCCTGTTGTGCAAAGGCGGCCTGCGTGTGCTTGGTTGCCTGGACATGCTTGCTTTGTGGTTGAAACTCCAGTGCTTCCTCCCACTCACCGGAATGGAAAACACTTTTACTTCCGTGAAAAGGTAAAGGATTTGCCAGTTTTCATATATATATATGTTTGGTGTATTTCTCCTTTTTTGACTTATATTCATTTATTTAATAGAATATTTTTCTATTCTACCAGATTCAGAAGTATGCATTTATTTAATCTATTTCTGTAAGTTTGTAGAGCATCATTTGTGTATTATTCAGAGCTTATATCTGCACAAGTTCTCTGGCTTTTGTCTAAATTCTCTAAAAGTTTACGAAATGAAACAAAATTTAAAAAATCTATATTTTGTGATTAGCAAATGCAATCTCAAATATACTTTGGCAAATGCTTAAATTTGGTAGGACTATTTATGTTTTTGTACAACATACAAATAAAAAGCAACATTTTAACTTTCATTTATATTAAGCCTCACTATAAAAGAGATTTGAGTAGATTTATAAATATTTAATCAAAGTACAATCTAAGTCAGATAGTGTTCTAAAGATTCTATATGCATTATTTCATTTAATTCTTGTTCAACCTTATGAAAGTGATCAGTTGATGTTATGCTCCTATTAAACAGATGAGAAATGACTTTAACAGAGGTTATCTTGCCCAAGTCTGAAAGTGAGAAGCAGTTGTGATGAGATTTGAACCCAGGTATTCTGATCATAGATCCAAGCTCTTGACAATAGAAAAGGGAATAAAAAGGAAGCCATGGTTTATGCCAGTCTATGAAGTGTGCACTGAAAATTTTGTTTAATGCATAGCAAAGAGCAAATCACAAATTTTGTTCTGATTTTCAGGGTATTAAAAAAAAGAAAGCACCATAATCACTAACAAAATTGTCAATAGCAAAATCGTCAGTGTGCCAACAACTAAGACCAGTGACTTCTAGTTCTAAAATCTGGTGAACATTATGAGAAGAAAAAAAATATTCAAAAAGCAAACAAACAAACAAAAAGTAACACTTTGTCATATTATCCAAAGGCAAGCCAAGGAATGACACCGGAACCTCACTCAGAAGATGCACATTTCTAATGTTCCGAAGAAATATTATCTAAGTCTGCATGCCCAGCGATGTCGTGTGAGCGCAGAGTCACACTTCAGTATCTCAAGGAATGTACACACTGCATCTTCTATGGGCAGTCTTCTCTCCTGTAGCAAAAATCTCAGAAGTTACTAAGCATTTCACGGCAGTTAAGAGGCAAGTATGATATTATATTCACGTATAGGAACCTGAGGTGGGTTTACTTTATCCTGCTGATTTAGAGCATAAACCTAGTTAATTAGTCGGTAAAGTAGAAGGGAGAAAGGACACACGTCACTTAACCACTCTACACTTCAGTCTCTTAAGCTGTTAAATAGGGATAATAATAGTGGCTCTCTGTTCGTGCTGCTGTGCAGATTAAATAAAATAATGCATTTTTAAAAAGCTCTTAAAACCGTGCCTGGTCCTCTGCACTGATGGAAATGGTCACTTATCAGTAGTGGGGCCACTCTTAACCCAAACAACTTGAAACCGAGTGTTAGGGCTGAAGGCATTAGAAGTGCAATTTTCGTATGTCCCAGAAGTAAATTACCTGACAAATCGGTATCCCGTCCTGAAAACTTATAAGCATATCTGGTGATCCTTGTTAACTTCTCAAAATGCTTTAAATTTTTAGGAGAAAAATTTTAATTGAGTTGTCTAGACAAGATTAAAGTTTTGGACTTACTAATAAAGAGAAGATGTACTTCTTCCCACACAGGGACACTGCCAAGAGTGAAAGAAGGTGCCGGTGCGTATATAACAAAACGGCTTGTTCCTTTCCTTTTCTTGCTGTGGGACACGGCAATACGGGGAAATTTTTCTTTCAAATTCTTTAAGTCAAATATTAGTTTCCTTCTGCAAAGAATTACTTGGTTGTCTTGCCATCCTCCAACTTTATATTTTCTATAGTCTTTCAAAATCTTGTTATCACCTAAATAAACAGAAAAAATAACAAATAGTTATCTAATTTTTCAGAGTAATGATTTTTAAAATTATTATTGAATGAGAATAAATATAGGGTGACAGAAGAAGATAATGGGAAAACTAAAAAGATGAATCTACTGAGCTATACTAAAATAATTCCTGTGTATCATTTGAAAATGTAATTCATACTTACATGTTTAGAAGAGTATTGTTTTATAGAGTAGCAATAAGAGAATAATGTCCCAATTGAATGAGATTTTACTGTCTGTCAGTAGAAATTAATTGATAAGAGGATTCCATGGCAGGGAAAAGTGGTATTTCCAGGAGAAAAAGAATACAGCAAGGAAGACCTCACATGAGGTGTTTCCTGTAGACCATAAAACCTCTCTCCCTTTCACTTCTAATTGTGGAACTATTATTACGGCCAGTGTCATAATCCGGTGCTCACCCTGGTAAAAGGGAGAGAAGCTGCTCATATAATTAACAGCCATTAATTGATCTACAAGAAATGGACATGCCAGCAGGTCTGGGATATGACTTCTCCATGAAAATTGAAGCTTGGGAAGTCACAGACCACAGTATCCACAGAATATGAAACAAGACAGACATTGAGTCAACTCTCAGTCATTATTTAATGATGAACACAAAACCTATTATTTAGGCTACACACTTCAGAACTGGAAGTCTGAGACAATAATGAATTTTTTAAAATCCTAAGAGTTTTGAGTTAGCAACAGGCTTACTATAATCCCAAGTGTAAGGCAGTTTCAGAGTCCGATGCAATCATACAGAGAAAGCCCAGAATCAAGGGCGAGGAGTCCTGCTGCACTCTCTAATAATCAGATGTTACAAGAAGTTCTGATGAGCCAGAGTCAGTAAGGAGATGGTATAAAGATGATATCAAGATCTGTGAATGAACAATGAGCGCATCATCGAAGAAATCAAGAGAAGATGAGTTAGAACGTGCTCACACTTCCTGGCTACAAATCTTACAGCAAAAGAATTGGATTTTTCCTTGTAACCAAGAGCATGTAAATGGATAAGGCAAATTATAACTCACTGTTGGAATGATTGCTCTAACAACCACAGCTGGGAAGGACTAGAGTGGATCACTTCCTTCAAAGTGCAATGATCTTTACCCCAGCTGAAAAAGAAAGTAGCTCTGCAAAGACAGGGACTGAGCCCTGCGCCCTGAGATTTTCAGAATTTTACAGCAGCCCACATCTGTGCAGTTCCGATGGACGCTGCACTCAGTGCTTTGCAAGTAGCTCTAGATTAGCATATGTGAAGTATCTATGGATTAGTTAATGGATTCCAATATAACTGTCCCTCCGAAAAAAGACAGAATTCTGTGACTAAAAAGATATTTGTGTCATTAAAGTGTAAATGTTTTACAGAAGTTAACAGACCACATGCATGAAGTTGTTGAAGGCTGTGAAAGGTTTGTGAATGAACACTCCATCTGTACAGGACTCTGTCCGAAGCGCCGGCCAGAGCGCATCCCACCGGAGCAGCCGGGCACTGGAGCAGGCTCTGCCATCGTGCCCCGTGTCCTAGAACCGCACCCGAAAGCCTGCACTGAGGGATTCCCGTGGGGCTTGACAAAGGCGCTGAGATCCCCCCGTTCTGGGTTCAGGTTTTCCTGTACTCGGCTGCAGATCCAGGCCAACAAACCTGACCAGAGGAAGTGAAGATGCTTTTCAAAGAGGCTGATATTCCTCAAAGTGGGACTGATAAACTACAAACAAATATGCACTCACATAAAGGACCTATGAAGGCAGAAAGACAGCCTCACTGTCCGCTGGTTCAACATATTACTACTACATACGTGGAAAGCCTACATGTGTGTATCCGTGCTGGTGTGGGAACAGGTCAAAATGCAAAATTTGGAGTACATTTTCTACTAAATATGTATCACTCTTACACCTTGGTGAAGTCAAAAACTGTAAGTGGAAATGTGGCTAAATCAAAGTCAGTCCCCATGTGTCCGTGTCATCCTCACACACATAATTATCCATGACAGTATTACACTGTTCACAAGTGAATAACGTGAAAAAAGCTTTTCACCCTTTTAAAATACAATTTTGTTATGGCCCAGGCTCCCAATAGCATATTGAAAAAGGATAAAAATAGCTTACTGTGAAGAAACATTGTATGTGTTAAGCTTCTGATAGCTAAAATACCAACATAAGGTACATAGACCCTATGTGGATACACTTGCATTTCCAAACTATAGACTAGACGTTTTCTACACCTTTATTCTAATCTTACTTCATTTCTGTCTTCCCACTCGTCTTTACTCTAACAAATAATTTGCCATTTTGTTTCATTGTCTTTGATGGGTAAGTTATGGGTGGGACTTAATTCTAGTTGAAAAGTGCTGGTGAATAATGAGGATAAACTGCCTCAAGGATGAAATATGCTAAGTAGAGAATTTACATTTTTTAAATGTCATCATTTAAAGTGATTGAAATAGCTTCAAACTGGCATCAGGGTCACCATGCTCCTCTCACCAAGCTGACTCTCCTCAGACCCTAACATTCAAAATCGAGAACCCAAAAAGTTTGAGGATTTCATTCATTTTCTGTTTCCATTTAAATTAGTTGGTTTTTTTCCCCCTTGACCTACCAAAATCAACTATAAATTAACTATGGCTAGAATCACTCTAAAAGCCCTATTCAGTATTCGTGTTAAAATGCGTTTCGCCTTTTTAAAATGTTTGCAACATTACATACACACCTCATGCGAGTGAGAATGCTCCTTCGAATCTAGTGACAGCACACTAGGGTTGCAAATCATTTTTTCTGCACAATGTCCAAGTCTATCTCTTCATTTTGTACTCTTGTCATTCATGCTTTGCTAATGATGCTTGTCTCGTGTTACCTTAAATCTTACCAAAATTGAACTTTATTTTTAGCATTTTTAAAAAAGAAAATAGCACAACATTCTACACATCATAGCTATCTGTGCATTTATGTAATATAAATATAATATATTAATATAAATATATTAAGTCATTTCAAAATTTTTAATTAATTTTAAAAATTTTCAAATTTCTCAGCTGTGGAAATACTGAAAGATACTGTTAATCTTCTGGGTTAGTAAGAGAGTTGTGAATAGTTGTTATTCATCAGTCTCATAAGATAATTGACCACAGAGCCCAAAACAAAAACGGTTTGGAAGAGGATGTGGCTAGGTAGTAAAGGAAGTCATTTAAGATGTGCACAGAGCTCCTGAAAAGCCAATTCTGAAAGAGGAAAAAACACTTTTGTAGGTTCCTTGGCTAATCCCTTAAACATGTGAATAAGTGACTGAGGTAGAGAAAATTAATTTAGCAATGAATAGAGAATTTTTCTGTAGCATTTGGGGTCATGTTAAAACTGGTAAGAATTAAATCTAAATCTCAGGGGTCTCATCCTCAAAGGTAAGAGTAAACGAAGGAGGGAACAATGACTGAAAGGACTACGGGGATGGGATTTTAATCACTGGCACTGTAAGATTTCCTTCTGCTCTGTCTTGCCATAGGAGGATTAAATGATTTCTGTCTTCTGAATTTCACAGGCTCCAAGTAGATTTTAATGGATTTCAGATGATTTTGTTACAGTACTAAGAAAACAATTCACATTACTGAAAGCATAAAATCAAATGGGCAGCTCTACAGTATATTTCCATTCATTTATAAAGTACAGTATCACTCAGTTCATCTCTCTGGATCTCATATAAAAATAACAACTCATGACAGTATTGCAGGGCAAATTAGTAGTATGACAGGCTACTTACATTTTGAAAACATGTATGATATTTTTACTTGATAGATTGTTAATGGGCTATTAAAGAAATATAAAAATACATACTTCTTTGGAAGCAAATAACTATGGCTTTTAAGTTATCAAAAGCCAAATTATAAATAAAAAGAATTTCAACTGATACTTTTTCTAGTTTTGGGGGAAAAAAGATTCAAGTTTTCAAATTTACACATATAAGCAGAAGTTTATAAATGTCATGGTTTCAAGGGTTGTCATCTTCTAGTGAGCTCCCGGCTTTTAGAAGACCATGCGAGTGCAGCCAGATGTTAGAGAACTGCGATGTATGAATTAACAACTACAGCAGGCTGACCTGCGTGATGTGCTGGAGCATTCTAATACAAGGCACGTTCTCACACTAGGTCAACTGCAGGGAAGAGGGGATGGCATCACAGGGGTAAAAGAGTTTGGAGGAGCTGCGTACAGGACCGGGGAGCACACTAAGAGCTGCCTGGTGGAGAAAGGGGGGCTGGTGAGCTTTCTTGGGGAGTCTTGCCAACAGGAGAGAGAACGAGAGGAAAAGAGAATCCACATTTCTAGCCTTTCACCCTTCAAATTAAATCTAATGACACAATTTGGGCTTAAAATGTTAATGCCAGGGTGGTACATGAGGTCATCACCAAGCCCATCAACAATAGTGCAGCCTCATCTTTCCCAGGAAGAAGTGCTGAGCTGATCAACCCCAAGCATTCAGCTCAAAACGAAGAAATCTATCAATCTAGGATGAAGTTGCTATTGTACTCCAGGAGCAATCATTATTACAATTTTAAAATAGCCATTTAAAATTTTGTCAAACTGGGAAGATATTCATATTATAGTCTGCAGCTTTTCATTTGCTTTTCACTTAGGAAAAAAGGAAAATTAGTTACTACTACAAACAGGGTATTATTTTACATTTTACTCAATAAATGGTAACCAAACATTTATTGTTCTTTAATTATTGTTAAAAGTCATCCCCATATTGTGACCAAATATCATATACATATGTACAGTTTAAAACACAAATAAGTGTATCCAAGTGATGGCAACTGCTCGAAAATATTGCACTCGAGGTTTATATGCATTTTAGTTTTGTTTTGTTTTGTTTTGTTTTGTTTTGTTTGGAAACAGTAATGCTTTGGAATTTCAGATTATCAATTTTAAAATGTAAAGACAATACTCTCTGATATTTATTCTGTGCTCTTTAAAAACTTCTTTAAAAAAAAAAAAAAGAAATGAGCAAGCAGCTTGCTCATCACCAGAAAGGTTAACAAGATTAGTGCTTACCGTATTATCTCTGAAGCTCAATTAAGCATTTTAATTAAACCATCACATAACAGTGAATTGAGAAATGCTTATCATGGTGTGTTCCACCCACATTATAGGCTATTGAGACTGTGGTTTAGAATGACTTAGAACTTTGTAACCAAAAATTTCAGAATTAAAAAATATTGCCTTCGTTCAGCAGAAATGTAATTATAATTTATTGAGTTATTGTAAGCAGTGTCTATGACTTGGCTTGGTCCTAAAACAAAGGAGACAGAGAAAATACTGAAAAAAACTCTCATAGCAGAGTTCCCAGTGAATCCTAAATAAACAAGATTAAAAAAAGAAATAAATGCACCCTAATCATCCTAAAATCTTAGATAAATGTGAAGCTACATTTCTAAAATCGATCCTTGGTTTATAAGGCATGCATATGTAAATATGAAAAAAACAAGGAAATAGGAAACACCAAAAGGATTTAGCAAATGGGTAGCAGTAAAGTGCTCTCAATACATATATGAATAGGAGAGCAGCGAGTAAGGAATGGAATAAAGTCCTTTCGTTTTATAAATAGAACTAGATGACAGATTGCTGAAGAAAATACTTCTTCGGATCACGTATTTGTTTCTGCACATGGTATCCCATATCTAGAAGGAAAATAAGAAAGGCAAACATGGTAGCCAGGGAGAGAAAAGGATCGAGCGTGATTAATAGACGACATCCACCACCGTGGATGTCGCACGACGAACTGTGATCACCCTGGGCCAGAAATGATAGCAGGTAAAAGAGAAGAAAAGAACTGCTGAGGTTAGGCTCCAATTTTCAGATATATTTCCCCCCAAAATCATAGATTTTGTGTAACTTTTTCTTGATTCTTAGGCATTTCAAACCACAGTGCCTAAGTTTATATTTCACACAGATTATTAAACAAAGTCTTGGGGAAAGTAAATTTTTAGACTCTAAACAAGCATCTGTATCCAGATGCTGGCTTCAGTCTCCATGATGCTGGCATCAAAACTTGGCGAAGAGCTCCATCTTCAGGCGCTTTAGACACCCTGCGCGCATGCACCGAGGGCCACCGTGTTTCCCTCCCAGCTGCAGAGCCCGCCTCTCCCTGCTGGAGCCCTTCTCTGTCTGAAAACCCACCAAGGAGAGCGCTAGCACCATGATTATTCCCTAGGGCTAACTGTAAGGAAGGTAGGCTGGAGGAAAAAGCCCTCTTCATTTTCTAAGTTTAGAACCAAATCATTTCACATCTCTCAGTCTCAAATTTCCGAAGTGTCTTCTTGAGTTTAAATTTTTAAATAAAACATTCTCAAGCTTCTAACTGAGTGAAAACAAAGGAGACTTAAGCAAAAGTCTCCTTTTTCCCTCTCCTAAATAACGTTTATATCTTTTCCCCACTTCTTTATGTACTCTCACTAAAGTCAGAGACAGTGGACATATGAAAGAACCTGGAAGGAATTATATGGAACAGACCAATCAAATATACTACAAAATCCTGACTTTTGAATTTTAAAGCACTGTAAAAATGGTTTGGCTTCTTATCTCAAAGAAGGAGGCCCAGCCCCAGACAGATCTCTCGTGTCTGAAAATTATCATATTTATTTTTAAGTCAAGCAACTCCTGGAACAGAGGTATAAAAGAAAGAAGAGGATCCAACAAGCACTGCTCTGCATACCAAAGAGAACAACACAGAGCGATTTAGACAACCAAGCATAAATATTTACACAGTCAAGCACACAAAACCATGGACTATAAATTTTGACCATGACCATTAAAATTTCAAGTAAAGTTTTATGAACATACTGTAATGGCTTCCATGAAAAGAGTTCCATAAGTTCCATATCATGATTATACAAGAAAAACATTCGCTCAACAATAAGAATCATATCTGGCATGAGAAAATAAATCTTTTCCTCCTGCAGAGAATTACTGCATTATTACGAGGCAGGGTGAGGATGAAAACCTCGACAACGAAATGTGAAAGCAACAGCTCTCCAAGCTTCACCTCTTCTGGACAACTCTGCCACAGGTCAGAAAAAAAGAGCCACAGAGCTGTGAGTTTGGAAAGGCCATCAAAGACAGTTCGATCCAGTCCTACTTCCAGCGACAGAGCCGCTGTGCGAAGAGGTGGTCCAGGGCTAAACGCACCCTTCACAGCTCCTCCGCTTGGCGTGTTTTCTCAGCAGGCTTGACCACAGGAAAATTCATCTTCGCATTTACCCCGGAGTGTCCTACTACAGCTTCCCCCAGGAGTTCTGTTTCCATTCCGGGGCAACAGGGAGTAAGTTCAGCTCTTATTGAAGAAAAAGCCCTGTGATGTTCATGAAGCCAGGCGTCACTGCGGTTAACAGCTCCCAGCCACCCCGTCCCTGCGCTCTCCCCTCTGTCCTGAGAGTCCAAGCCCCTCACCTGACTGGTCCTTTCTCCCAAAGGCAGTGTGATTTGATGTGCGCTGAATGTGTGGTGACCAGGACTGCGGATAACTCGTAGAAGTGCTCCTCGCAGAGCTCAGCGGGGGCTCTCCCACCTCTTGCACAGTAGATAACATACTTTCATCAATAAAGTTAGTTTTAATGAGGGGAAAGGGGATGGAAAGGAAGGCATTGAAGGCTTCTTACTTGCTAACTAAAGGTGATGTTTTCTGTCATTGTTGTTCACACAAAGAACTAGTTATAATTAGACTCCCCAGAAAATTGAATGGATCAAGACGCGTGTTATTTAAAAAGACAAATTTTTTTTGCTGTGCTAATAAGCTTTATAAGGAATTTTATGTCATTTCATATAATTTATAGGAGATAATATAACAAAAGTAATTTTTGCATAGAAACTGTTACGGTTTGCTAAAGATTTGCATGTAAAAGAATAACTACTGAGAGGCAGTTACCTTGATTTATGATTTATCAAAACCCTAAAACAAAAGTAGAAGAAACAACTCACAGCACAGTTGCTTGGGAGAGCTGAGGTCTGTGACAGCTGCTGTTTTTAGATTTCCCTGTGGAGATTTGCAAACTTACCCCACATTGTCGAAAAACACAGTGGTGCCAACCAAAGTGTTTATTTCTTAGGGTTATTCATCAGTGACAGCAGAAATTCAGCCCTTGCAGAATTTTATACTAAACCTATAGAGTTAATGAAATCTATCACGTATTTGCACACACACATTTTTTTTCACATAAACGTAGATGGGTTATATGGATATGGACGGAGATTTATGCATCTGAGCTTATACAAATATATCCATTAATACTTCCCTGTACTATTTTAAAATAGGCTCTAATGCAAGCAAACTACAGAACTGAGACTAGGCCTTGTGTATCTTCTCCGCCCTGCGTACTTTACATCATAAAACGCTACCGTACGTGCCCTTGCTGTGTCCAGACGACAGGTCTGCGGTGGCTAAGCCCGTCTTCGTATCCACGTGTGGATCTCAGGTCGCTCCAGCAAGCTCTGGTGACAATTCAGTGGCTCTGGCATGAAAAGCATTAAAGAAGCGCAAACTAGTTGAGCCCAGACTTAAAAGTGGAAAGAACCCCAATACCCTCTGCGGGCCACGGATGACAGACCCCCGGGGCCTCAGGGCTCAGACTGAGGCCGCAGGGCCAACACTCCCGGCTGCAGACCCGGCCTCTGGGGCAGAAGCGGCTGCAGCACCCGCCTGCCTCGGCGGCCTGGGCGTGCGGCGCTGGGCCTGGGGTGTCTTCCACGGGTTTCAAATAAGGGTAAATGAACGCACTTTCTGAAATAGGAAATTGGAATCGCAGTGATTTTTGCATTGGTCTTCCGAAACTCCCGCGCCGGCAACCAGGTTCCTTACAGTATGTACGAGAGCAGCTTAGCCCAAAGCTACGCCGTGCCGTGCCGTGCCGTGCCGTGCCGTGCCGTGCCGTGCCGTGCCGAGCCATGCCGAGCCGTGCCGAGCCGTGCCGTGCCGTGCCATAGTCAGTGCTGCAGGTGAAATACTATGATAAAAAGAGAGCTGCACACGGTTCCTGCGACACACCCTAGAACACTTACGACTGAAAGGATAGGCGCGCTGCCAAGGAGGGGCCCCCTGGTCATCCTGAGCTCCTGGTAACAGGGCCTTCGCTGCAGGTCCCTGAGGCAGAGGCCAAGGAAGCCAAAGGCGGCAGGGCGGGACCCTCTGCACGCTCCTGGGCTGGGGGCGGGGCAGGGACTGCACAGTGACCAGGCTGCCGGGGCCAAGGCCGGAATCAGCCCTGCTCCCCCGGCCCCACCGACGGAGCCTGGGGAACCCCGGCGGACAGAGTGAGGAGAAGATGGGGAGCCCTGCCCCTCCCTATTCCTTGCCCTGCCGTCTTCACCCCACTGCCTTTGATCTGTGCCCTTTATGAACTCATTAGCTGATGAATAAATTGCTTTCCTGGGGAGGCCGTGGGAAAGTCCAGTTTGCAACCCTTCCGTTCAAAGCGCAGGTGGGAGACAATGAGGCTTTCTGTGGAAATGCGATCCAAGTCGTAATTTCATTTACCTAAATCATCTGTGCTCGATGAATGACTGCCGAGTTGTGTTTCATTAAATTTAAGCACTGAATTTCTTTAATTGGGAGAAAGAAATAATTTTTATAAATTAGTGATGAAATAAATAATTTTTGTATACTAAATAGGCTAATATTAAAAGTAGTCAATAAAGATATTTTTCAATTAGACTGTGCAGAATACAAAAATCAATAAATTAGCACTATTATTTAATAGAGAATACAGTTGACCAGAATAAAATAATGGAATTTGATTCATGCAGGTCGTAGAGATTCCTTGTTCTCCTTGATAAAAATCAACTTTTCATGAGCAAAAATCTAAAAATGCAGAAATGAAAGAACAAAATAAATAAAAAAATTCGTAGTTTTTTCTGTCTACAAAATTTTAACTACATGAGTACCTGAAGAGTTATATTTCTATACACAAAAAGAGGACTATTGAGGTTGATAGAATTCTAATTAAAGTGAAAAAAAGCTTATAGCACTACATTTACAAAAATATGTTCCTCTTCAGTATAAAACTCAGGCAGAATTATTGGTTATCTGAGAAGTAACCAAGAAGTATTCGAGAAGGTAGTACTATTATTGTTCGTCATTATTAGCATGACAAAAGTTATCACACTTTTCGAATACTATGTTCTTAGCATTATACCAAGTGCTTCGCAAATATTAGGTCACTTTATTGTCACAATGCATATTATATATATTTTATTACACCCATTTTCAGATGAGGAAATTGTAGCCAAAGTGCTATATTTTCTGCCCAAGGCTGATTTGTTGAACCCAAAGTTGATTTTCAATCCTGCCTCCCTGATTTAAAAATACCACTTTTAAAAAGCCATACCTGATGCTTAAACAATCATCATGCAATAAGTTTTGCATTCGATTTTAATAATTTTTTATACTTATGTTAAAACTAGAACATTTCATATTTTATATGGTAATATTTTGTGTGTATCAATAATAATTAAATTTATTATATACAGAAGTAAAACAGATACTAATAGTTTTAGTATATTTTAATTCCATATTGGATCATTATATTAAAAATTTGGGAATTTAATTATATAACAAGAGCCAACATTAAGGACAGTAAAGTGGTTCGGAAGTAGCAAACAAAACAAAAAATAAAATATACATTTTTCTAAGTAAACAAAAATTAGGAAAATTTCCAAAACATAGAAGTATCCTGAACTGTATGAACTATTGCATGACAATATTTTACATATGAATCTTTAGGAAAAAATATAATGAAAGATAAGGAAGAATTTCCATAAATTAATATTCTAATTTTCTTAGTTTTCCAAGAGTAATTTGTACATCAACACACATGATTTAAAAGGAAAAATATCTGAAACGTATGTCATGTTGTTATAGTGTTAAATCAGATGCAGCTCTGAGAACAATGAGGCGGTTAGTCATCAATTTCTTTTCACAATGATTGAAAAACGAAAGGTTTAACTTAATTTAAATTCACTTCACTATGGAGTGTTTTCATTTTTAGTTTCACGCAGTGGCATGTGCCGGTAGTCTTAGCCACTCAGCAAGCTGAGGCCGGAGGAGCACTTGAGCCCAGAAGTTTGAGGCAAGCTTGAGTAACCTAGACCCC
>RJWT010019080.1:7534-18663 GCA_004365215.1 Cuniculus paca
TGTTGGGGGGTTCCTTTTGCAGATTTTCTGGTATTAAAAAAAATCTTAAATGTTTTAATGTCTAGTCTGGAATGTGTTTTATAGCATTTGAAAGTAGGAGTGGCTTCCCATCTTTTTTCTTGGGAATCTCACTGAACCTCACAAATTTTAATCTTTGACTGAGATGCCATTTAAATACTAAAAAATGACCACTCACTGCCATGCATAATGCACAATTACCCTGTCTTGGGGGAAGGATAAAGACATATTGTAATCTTCCATCACCATCTGTCTGATTCTACTTTAAAGATTGCTTTTTTGCAAAGGACAGTGAAACATTTAAAATGTAAAACAAAAAGTAAAACAAACACAAACCAAGTAAAAATTTCCAAACACTGGGAATATATTTTATGGGACAACCAAAGTAACAGCAACCTGCTCTTTCTGAATGCTTACCAGCTCAGGGTTATGAAAAGCTACACAATTTTTCAAGTCCCTCCTTTGTGTTAGTAAAGAAACAGACAGGTTGCTTTGACAAGATGCCAAGTAAAACCCTCTTATCTCAAAATCCTTCTTTTCAGCTTTATGGATGCTACTAATGGAAAGATAAAGAAGTTGTATTGGAATAATCCCTCCCATTGGCTTTCAAATGGCTCTCTTGATACATTTTGAATTTCCTAAATATAACTAAAAAAAAAAAGTCAAATCACTAAAAGTGATGATATTGGAAAGGGATTCACTTCATCTATTGATATCATAGTCCCTGCTCTGCAGCATGAGAACAAGGGCATCACAGGCACAACGAAGCACGAAAAGCAACCCGCGGAGAACATACCTGTTAGCACTTGTGTAAAGTAAAGAGCATCCCTCCCTAAATGTACAGGGTTTGACCTCAAGGGGAGCTTTGAGAACCTTAAAAGGAAGCAGCCAAGGTATAGTGAACACTTGGATCAGAAGCCTTAAAAGTCAATTTCTAATTCATGTAGCTTGTTTTGGGGCAAGACATTTAAACTTCTGAACCTCAATTCCACATCTGTCAAATGAGTTTTCTAACTCACACATCACAGAGCTGTTGCAAGGACCAGCAAAGAAAATGTCGAAGTTCTTTGTAAAACCATAAATCCATTTACACACAGATGTGTCATAATCCATTATTGGTACTTGTTGGAAGAAAGGCAGTAAATCAATGTGACCCAAGTACCCTGATTTCACTGGATCTATATTCTGCTTGAGTGAACTATTATCACTACAGTTTCCCTTAGCAGCTTAATTTTAAGAAAAAAAAAAAAAAGAAGGAAGGAACAGAGGGAGGGAACATAATGGGCTATGTACAGAGTGACAGGTACTGAGAGGAGTTCTTATAAATACCTGATCCTATTTCATCCTTATAATAGTTCTATAAGGCAGGCATTATTAAACTTACAGTCCATACAAAGAACCTGAAGTCTGGAGAATTTAAGTGACTGTCTAACATAATCATTCAGTAAGTGTCTGAGTTGGGATTTGATCTAATAGGCGAAGGCAGTATTCTATACATGAGGCTAGTTGAATGATTTAGTATCTCACATAGTTATTTAGTCTTCTAATGCCTCATTCTGTATAGATACAATACTGCCTTTTACTAGGAAAATGAAAATACTGATGCACCATCAGTAATAATTGTATCCTAATATTTGGAGACATGTTTATTATTATCTTTGGCAGAATCATCTGTATGCTCTTTCTCAAGTCCTTGGGGACTAAGTAAACAGGGCAACAGGAAAATCAAAGTAAAAGAGGGCATCATGGTTGTAACCGTTTTAGAATCTTTAGTTGGAGATGACAAGTCCTTATTTCCATTTCTAGTTGCCAAAGCTCAGCCATAAAGTTCAAATAAAACACCCCGATTTATGTTCAGGTGCCTACTCCAAAATTTGTAAAACTGTCTTAAATCATTACGTATTTAAAAGGTAAAGCATCTTGGGAAACATAAACCTTCTCAATATTCAATAGACTCTCCTTTGCCATTAGCCCCCCTTTCTGCAGCTTCATATGCAGTAATTACAAATCAAGGTCTACTCTCCCAGTGGTGGTTAAGCTAAATTGTTGTGTATGGGTGGGTCATGGAGGCATGCCTTTGGGTTTATTATGGTCCTTGGCTCCCTTATCTCTTGATCTTGATCCCCTACTCTGCTTCCCAGTCACCAGGATGTAGCAGCTTTCCTTTGCCAAGCCCCTCCACCATGATGTTCTTGCCTTAGAGCAGCTGGCTATGGAGAGAATCCCCTGAAACCAGCCAAATTAAGCCTCTTTTTCTTCATGTTATGAGTGTTGTTTATTGTGTCTCAAAAACAAAAGCTTATGGATACACTCCTATTCTATTATTTTCATTTCTCTATTTTCAAAGGTTCAGATAGATAAAATGTAAAAGATAAAAGAAATTTTAGCAAACAGTCAATTCACCTCTTCTCATTTTAAGAGAAAAAATTGAAAGCTGTGATTCATTTGACGAATTTCTGCTCCACTACTTTCTTGTATCTGTGTATGCTCAAGTGCATGCACGCATGTGCATACATGTTCATTATATAAGGTTTGGGTTAAACCGAGTTGCCTTTATGGTATTTCTCAAACAATGATCTAAAACATCCTTTTTCTCCTTTTATGTGTTTGTAAGCTATTTTTAGTGAGAAAACAATTACCACCTCTTCTGACCCTTAATGGTTTCTATGTGGCACTAAATTAAGTTAACCAAAGATCATCCCCAGTAAGAGTTTATTTCTTCTTCTGAGTTTTGGAGAAGTGTGATAAACATTTCCCTATGACTTGATCATTGAAAAAAAGTGCTTATATATTCTATGAGGCAACGTAGATGATGTCAACAAAGTTCCCTCTAGGTCTACAAAGAAAGATGCTTCCTTATCAGGAATATATCAAAACAACTTGCTCAAATTCTTCTATACCCAAGTTGCTAAAACAGGAAAAATTTGCAGGCATTTGTCTCTATTAACTGAAATGTGAATTTTAGAAAATTCCTGAAATTAAAGCTTTAAGAGAATTTCAGAGCTTTCCAAGTTCAATTCCTGGTGTTATGATTTAAACATGAAGTGTTTCCCAAAGGCTAATGCTCGAAGGGCTTGAAATCCCAATGTAGCCATTTTCCAAGGTGGGGCCCAGAAAGATGACTGGATTTTGAGGGATTAATCCATTATAAATTCACTAGCTGAATAGACTGTTCCTAGGTGGAGCCTAGCTGTAGGAAGCAGATCACTGGGGGCTTGCCTGAGAAGGTTATATTCTGTCCCTGGCCCCTTCCTCACTCTCTGGCTCTCCTCTCTGCTTCCCAGATGCCAAGAGGTTAGAAGTTTTCCTCTGCCATGCCTGTCTGCCTTGAGGTTCCTGCCTCACAGTCAGTTTACCATGGACTGAAACTTCTGAAATTATGAACCAAACCAAACTTCCTTTAAATTGTGTGTGTTGTGATTTTTGTCCCAGCAACAGAAAGCTGACCCATACACCAGTTTAATAGTAATTCCTTTAAAGTCTCTGCCAAAGGTCGCTTGTGTCATATCCACGAGTCTCAGCCATTGGAGAGCTCATGTTCTCAAGTGTTATGGTTTGGATTGAAAACATCCCCCCAAAAGTCTCATGTGTTTGGAAGGTGATTGGATCAAGGGGTGCAAAACTCATCAGATAAGTCCACTGACAATTTCATAGCTGACTTGCTGTTAGGACACAAGTCTGGTTGGAGATGGGTCACTGTGGTGTGACCTGGAAGGATGTATTCTCGCCTCTCACTCCTACCTTCTCTCTCTACTTCCTGTCAAAGATTGAATAACTTTCTTCTGACATTCCCCTCCACTATGCTCTTTCTGTCTTAGAGCCAGCTGACCATGGACTGAAACAGTGAGCCAAAATAAACCTCTCCTCCTTTAAATTGTTTGTGTCAGGCATTGTGGCCCTTAACAAAAAAGTGACTAGACACCACGTTTTAGCAGTCCTGGCTGTCACTCAACCTGTTGTGATCCTCTCATGTGTAGCTCCTATTCCCTGGGCCTAGGCCATGCATAGTAATGCAACCCTGTCCTGCATGGCATCCCTACAGGCATGTGAAACTGCCTACTTTCAAATCACTTTTGGTCTACACGCAGGTTCCTGGTCCTCTGAGTATCCTCTAGGTGAGCCATATTTTCATTTTTTAAAACATGATGCTCAGACTTAAAACAACTTTAAGAGGTACTTAACTCACCTGCAATAGGGAGGTTCTTTTACTTTCT
Organism: Cuniculus paca; assembly: GCA_004365215.1. Lineage (NCBI taxonomy): Eukaryota > Metazoa > Chordata > Mammalia > Rodentia > Cuniculidae > Cuniculus > Cuniculus paca. The sequence continues at coordinate 11,767 of RJWT010019080.1, forward strand.
CATCCTGGACATGTTCCCTTTCAGTAATGTATACACTGAGGTGCCCACAACTACATCATGCATTCTTGTTATACACTGAGCTTCTTTATGACTTAAAAAACAACTCTCTGTTTAAAATCTATGCTAGGTCATGGCTTCCATTTCATGTAACACCATGATGGATTTTGGGGGGACACAAATGTACAATTTTTCTCATCTATATTTATAATGCCTTTTAAGAGAAGCATCTTTTTTTCGTCCATGTAAAATTTCATCATTACAAAAATCCTCTGTATTTTGATGGCACACCAATTTCTTGTAAGAACTTGCCTCCCTGATCTTCAAAATATATTGAATTGAAGAAGAAAAGATCCTTTGGTGAGGTCAGTTGTCTCTTGGAAGGGTGTGAACCTTGTTCTTAGGCCCATGGAACCCAACACTTGAGTAAAAACATTTTATTATATTAAGAGGTCTTTTTTCCTTAACTAATGACTAGCATTAATGTTGAGACTCCACATTCACGATGTACCGTTCCTAGTCCTTGCATGTATATAATACTATTTAGTTCATTCCTAGAAATCTCATTAATCTCTTCCTAGAAACCCCACTAAGCACCCGTTTTCATTTTATTCCTATTATGAATATGCTAGATATTAATATCATCGTTATGAAATTTGAGTTCAAGCTACAGATTGTAGCTTGGAATTCTGATCAGCTGTGGGTCATCTTGCTTCAGGGAACAAGTGCTAGCTTCTGGGGATTAGAGGTAGGTGATATGTGACAATGCTGGAAATGGACCCAAGAAGGCATCTCACTCTCAGTGTGTCACTCTTAGCCTTGTTGGAGAAAAATGAACCTCTAGGTGAAAGTTTCCAGGGAGAGCAGAATGCTCACCAGCTTAGGCCATGCAGGGCCTTGTTAGGATGGTTATCACAGCTCTAATGTGACAGAAATATTTCTCAGCAAATGTAGCCACTGTCAAAATGAAAAATGGATTCGCTAAGGAGTTCCAATGTAATGCAAGTCTGATTATTAGCAAAATGAATCTGTTTAAAGCTGAAAGTTGACTACTTTTGTATCCCTTCTTAAAAGAATTCTTCTGTGTGAGGCATTCCTAACTGATTATAGTTTGACATAATTACTCATGTGTGTTTTTGCCTCAAGCTTGGCTTTTTCAAAATAACACTATGCCAGGATAAGAATCTCGACATTTGGCATTCTCTGATCCTTTAATTGTAGGACTGATGGAAATCCAAGCTTTTGCAATAGAGGAACATATTTCCTGCAGACTCGAGCACCTAACAAACAAACCTTTGACAAGGAGGACTGATATGCAGCAAATAGAGATACATCCTGCTGGTTTGGATGGTTTAGTTACAGTGGGTAGTTGTGGGCACACTGGGCTCTAAGGCTGGCCTGAGGGCTATAAAAACACTTTGAAAATATCAGCAGCTGTGTCTAAATTAGCCTCCTGCAGTGTGAGATGCTGAGCCTTGGAGGAGCTATTTGGGCAGCCATAACCCTGTAATTTTCAACAAACACATAAATGTTATATCCTAGGAAAATGTTAAAATCCATCTAAAGAGTAGAAATGTGCCAAATGCAGAGGAGCAGAAAGACTGCTTGGTCTCTCTTCAAATGCTGCAGTGAATAAGCTGTGAACCGAAGTTCCCTTACTTAGCACTTTCATGCCTATGGGCAAATGTGTATGTTCCATTTAATCTTCACCTTCCCAGGAACCTGGTGATGGAGGTATTATTTACTCCATTGTAGACAAGAATCCAATGCTCAGAGAATTTATGAGACTTGTCTTTCCTCACCTCAGAACCACAACTTGGTCCACTGCTTTCATACAGAAAAACTATAGTTTATACATCAAAAAGTCGACAGATAAAAATCTAAGCTCATTTGGTACTGTTTTATGAAAAGCATAACTGAGAAGTACCTGTGCTTTTTAAATTAACCCTCTGTATAGAATATAATTTATAACATACTGAATTGCTCATTATCCCTCCAAGTCTAATTTCCTTTACATCATATGGCAAATCTTCTATGAGTAATTTCTATTCGCTCTGTCGGGGAGTGGGATTCTTCTTATTTTGGTGGCAAACATCTTTCTCTCTGGGCAGCAAGCAGGAAGGACTTCAGCCTTTCTCCTGTGACTTGTTTTCCTGAGCTCGGGATCACCTGAAGGGACTTTGTTCAGCACTTGGAGTTCAATGAGTTAATTTGTTGGCAAAGTATGGTGACACGAGATGTGTATCTAAGATTCTAATCATGGTCTTGGTTTGCACAATACAAAATGATTGCAATTGCTCAGGGCACTCCCATCTGCTGGCTCCTACTTCCTTCTCTCTGCTGTGATTTTCAATGAGATCTCAGTAAACACAGTCTTGCAACAAAAATAAAGGAGGCTCACATGATTTATTGGTTTTTGGGTACCTCATAGATTCTCTTTGTGCCTTAGTTTCTTCTTCTTAAAAATGGGTGTAGCCACAACTTTCTCTTTTGTGTTATTGAAAAGATAAATGAGATTATAAACAAAGTGATATGTTACATACGGTAAACAGTTTGGTGTTGGTGGGTATTAGCTAATTAGTAAAATCCAAACAGAGCCCCTTCTTTCCTTTGGTGTTCACAAACATTTTCTTCAAAGGGCAGGTTGACTAATGTGTGTGTTGACAATGTTATCTGTCTGCTATGGCTTTTTAGTCTCTCCTAAGTAGTAAGCCAGCATCCCATTGTGATGCTTTTCTTTTATATAAGCAATCTGAAAAAACATTTCTATCCTTCTCCCATCAATAGCTCTGTGACTTGTCTGGTCAAGGCATGGTACAAATTCTATTGTTTACAGGTCTGTACTCTAAAAATATTTCAAGTCACTGTTTCCTACTACAAGTCCAGGGTGAACCTCTAACTTAGAACAGATTGTTTGAAGGAGTGATTTTGTTAGTATCACTCACTTCCTTAGTAACTATACATTACTATTGTTGTGACTGGAAAAGTTCTTGGCAATGAAAATATAGACAGATAGGATTATGAATCTCATGAAACTTACATTCTGGCAAGGGTAGTTAGCAAGTCAAACAAATACACATACAGATTTCAAATACTGATTTGGACTAGGAAGATGATGAGGTTAGGTAATACAGTAAAGAATGACTGAGGGTGGTGAAAAGCCCCTCTGCAGAGGTGATCTGTGATCTTAGACTGTAGTGAGGAGAGGCAGCCAGACTCAGCAGGAAAGCATTCCCCACTGAGGAAACAGCTGTGCACGAGACTGAGAAGAGTAGAAGTCAGTCTGTGCTTGCAGACTTCAAACCCCAGGACACACATGTGTGGTATGATGGAAAGAGGAGTCAGAACTCCTGTTTGGGATGCGTATCTGAATTTCTGTTTCTCTCTTTCACGAGTGGATTCAGGAATATGTACTGCACAGGATTGCTTTGAGGCTGTGTGAACATGAAACAACTAGCCACCTACGGTGATGCCTTTCACTTTAAATTCTGCTAAGTTGTTGGTCACTGAAGGTTTCAGTGTTTGCTTTTTGTGATCCTAAGGCATGGTAGCACTAAGAAGCCCACAGGTCATTAGGTAACATCAGGAGGCAGACACACAATGTTTTGGGGCTAAGGCACCAGTTCTACAATTGCAAAAGAAAAGCGAGAGCACTGCTGTATGGTGTAGCAAGAACCTTGTGCCCTAAAACAGGCCCTGTGTGACCTTGGAGGAGTTTTTTCCATCGCTATTTGGTCCTAGGGTTTTGTTTATTTAGAGGAGAGAAAGAAGGAGAAGAAAACAGAAAGAGGGAGAAAGGGAGATGGAGAGAGGGAGAGGGAGAATAAAAGGAAGAGGCAAGGGGGAGGGAGAGGGAGAGGGAGAGGGAGAGGGAGAGCTGATCCATAAGCTCCCTTCCAGCTCTGAGAGGGGATTCTGATCTTTGATGCTTCAGAAGGACTTACGAGGCAACACTTGGCCAGAAAACATTAGACAAAGGCAAGGCAGGGGAGGTGCTAGGGGAGAGGTGGACTGTGTGTGTCAAAGTTGATTCAGGAAAGTGGTTTTTCTTGGCAGGGGGTGGAATGCCAAGGTCTTTATCAAGAAAGTATGCTGAGAACAGCAAGAATTAATGCTGCAAGTTACTTTCATGTGGCTCCTCTTTGCCTATAGTATGCATCTGAGGGGCTAGAGGGGGGCTTTGTTTATTCCTCTTTCCATTTTGGATTATGTTGAAATGTCTTGTGAACCAAAAACAGTACACAAAGGCTCCTGCCTGGGGCTGAGAAGTCCCCCATGTCTGGAACATTGGCTGGTAAGCAACGACTAAAACTGTAATGATATAGCAGTAGCTATGCCAACAAAAGAGATACTGGATTCAGTGATGGCACATTGTTTGCAGAGCTGAACTGCTGCCTCTTCAGACAAAAGCTGCATTAGAGACGCGACTTTAGTCTTACAAATAAGAGCGCTGAATCATTCTGGAGCTCTTCAGTACAGCATTTTCCTCAAGCTTTTTGTAATAAGCAATTTAAGTAAAAAGTAGCCCAACCAACCAATTTTCTTTTCAGAAATATCAACTAAAACATATCCAAGGGCAAGAAAATAATTGCTTTTCCTCCCACCTTCTTGTCTGTCCTCCCAATCCTGTGTAACTGGCTTGCCTCATTCTGAATCTGGAAGGTGAAACTACCTGATTCAACATTTTATCCTGCTACCATTGACATTTTAAAATTGATAGTTATCCTAGATTTGCTCTGTCTACCTTCTAGTATAGCCCTAAAATAGCTCTACAAATGGTTTCCTTTCTGGAACTTGCTCTTTTCTCTTATTCATGTTCTGTGCTTTCCCTCTTTTGTCAGTTAAAATCATAATCATGAGCTAAATAAAAGTAAAATGGCACTAAGAACACTAATAGAAAATATCATTTCAGGTATGTATCTGCATATTCAATTTGCGCATACAAATGAATATGCTTTACTTATAAATGTATACATTTACATGTCTACATGTCATGCATATGGCTTTATAGGTCTAGGATTACATGTCTCAAACTGTTTTTGAAACATTGTGTATGTGTATATGTGACAATATGTATGCATTTATATTATTTTTAGATTATTTTTCTAGATCAGATGCAGTGGTATGATGCAGTGAAAACAGGCAAATTAAGTGTCGTAAATGAGCTTTTGCCAATAAAGCGAAATTACATAATTTATCTAACACTTACTTTAATGCAGATATTCTTCTTGGTTCAAATTAAACCCCTACAATTATAATAGCAGTGCCATGGACGTTGACATTTTGTTGCTGAAATGAAGTGTCCTTTAATGGCTTTAGTATTTTTGTATCCTTCCTTCCATATTTGTGTGTCCCAGAGACAACTCACAAGTCATCCATTCTAATCTTCTCAATTCATAGGGAAGGTTAGAGGACTTTTCCAAAGCCATAAAACTACTTGGTGGCTCTTTGATCACCTGAATTCAAGTCTCTGGAGAAGCCAAGATTCCAATAATAATTTTTAAAAATTAAATTACTTATATGCATTCTGTATCACGAAGAATGTGAATATCTTAGTTGCGCATTGAAAGAAGGAATAAGAACTATGTTAGATGAAAACTGTGCTGTTCACACTTCCAGTCAGAATTTCAAGTCACTGCTCTTCAGCTTTTAGTAGTATTTGTCCAAACATGCCAGTGACTCTCAGCTTGAAGAAAGCTACCTGGACAGCTAATCATGGAAAGACCAAGCGGCTGGAGAAAAGGGTGGGCACTGAATTTGTCTTTAGTTCAGAAGACCTAATAAACTTTCTAAAGCAGATATAAGTACAATTCTAAAGTCACAAAGTGCTTTGGAAGCCCAAATTCTGGATTCTTCACGATGCGGTTAAATGTATACTTTCTAGGATACTCAGTAACTAACCCTGCCCTATTGTGAGGCTTGACTGCTCTTTCTGGTCCTTCTATATCTCTGTAGCAGCCTTGCACATTAATTTCTAAACCCTTATTCTCGTCATGTGTATCCAAGATTAAAAGATTCACGATCAAATCCCTTTTCTCCTATAGCAGTGATGGTGAACCTTTTAGACATGAATTCCCAAACTGCAACCCCAAACCCACTTATTTATCACAAAATTCCAACACTCAATTAAACCTGAATACTGAGGTTTCAGTTTAGAAAAATGACTCGCACATTGACATCTTTTGTCTTAAAAGAAAAACAAATAAAATGTGCGTGCCATAGGTTCACCACCACTGTCCCACGGTGACTCATCTGACATGCACCCACTTATGACTTGAACTGAAGTTGTAGGAGAGACACCTGGGGAGAAGCTGAAAGCTTATTGGCTCTAGATTCACCAAGATGAGGTTGTTTATTCAGCTGCCCCTTGGCTAGTAGTGTGACCTTCAGCAAATGATGCAACCACCTTGAGGCTCAGGAATCTCAATTGAAAGCCTCAGCCTATAGCTGTGAAGAATAGAAACAATGTATACAAAGCCCTGGCCTTGTGGCCGATAATAAATAGATGGTAATATTATTCAACCAAAAAGTGAGCCATGATTATATACATAGATCTTTGGTGGGGGTTTTAAAAGGAAGATGTGCCTTTTGCTGAGTAGAGCTTTTAATTTAATATGATCCCATTTGTTGATTCTTGGTACAATGTACTGCAAACATACACCAATAAAATTTAAAAAAATAATGCAACATCACAAAAGAAATTGTACCTAATTTTTCTTATGAAACCAGTTATTTTTTATGACCCCTTGTTATGGTTAATACATTGTGTCAACTTGAGCAGTTTAGAAGTTTAACTGAGAGACTCAGCAGGGAGCCAGGGTTCTTACTTTGTAAATATCCTCATCCTGTGCAAAGGAGGGCAAGGACATTTTGTGAGTGTTACACCCACCCTGAAGGCGG
>RJWT010019081.1:0-18575 GCA_004365215.1 Cuniculus paca
GTACAGAGTGAGATCCTGCCTCAAAAACTTAAAAACAAAATCATCTGTTCATAGTGAGATTATTTTCTTTGAAAGTTCATTTTTGCTGCACCTAGAAAAGTACAAAGAATAGTAGTCAGGTGTAATAAATACTGCCTGTGCATGACCTAAGTCAAAGTTCAACACCATTTTTTATATTCATGGTCACAGTTCAAATGTATACTGCCAAAGAGCCATTCGCTGAGAATAAGCAAGCTGACAGCTAGAAGGCGTGTTTGCAAATTTTAATGATTTACTTGCAATGCATGCTGAATACATAGCACCCCCATATTTCCTGGAGTTTAGTACAGGAGAAAGGAATTCCACCAAAATGAAAAATCAATCACTTTCAAGGCCAAAAGCAACCTTCTCTGAGAGTGTAAATAGCAGCTGCTCAGCACTCAAATGTGATGAAAAATCATTGTTCAGAATCAATGGCCATCTTTGTGGAGAATTACAGAAGCTTTACAAGTTGTTAATAGGCCCAAAAGCTTAGAGGCCTCAACTCTCTCTCATCACCATTTCTGTAAACCAAGGGAAAGTACTAGTGTGATGACTTCTCGGGCTTTCCTGCACTTCCTTAGGACCACCCATTTGGGTTCATCTCAGGTTGTCCAGGCCACGCACTGATCCATCCTCGCTGATGCTGGGCTGTGGGCTGAAGAGTGACGTTGAGAAGCAATGCTGGGAAAGCTGAACGCTACATAGTCAAAGACCAAACACTTTCCTGGCTGTTAATGGTTACTCCCAGCTCATGTTAACAAGGAAATAAGCATTAATGTGTGTTGATTCAAACTTCCCCAAGCTATGTTTTGAGATAATTATCTCTGGAGCCTTCCTTCATTTGCCCTTCCTTAGCTGCTGCCTTAACCTCTTGTTCTTCACCTTTCCTTCTCTTCATGCATGTTTTCTTCCCCCCGATTTCCCGTTAGCTTTACCTATCTTTCATTTTCTCAAATTTGCACTTTTTTTCTCCCTATCAGCATTTGTCAAAGAGGTCTTGTTCTTGTTTCTACTCCTTCTATCTTACTTTATACCAGTCTCCCTGGTTTCACCACCAAAAGCCCAGTGTGGCTTTTAAAAATGAAAACTTTTTCCCCAAGAATGCCTTACCTTCGAGACCCTCCACTGAAGGGATTTATCATTATCTCATCTAGACTTTCCTTCCCCATTTACACCATTAGTAAAGGTAACCTCAGTGTCACCACCCCTCACCCTGCCCCCTGACTTACAAACACCAGATCTGCTTTCACTACTGTTAAAACAGTTTCATAGTCGGAATTCCCTGTCACTGAGGTTACTAAAGGGAAACCACTCAAACATAGAGTTCTCATCCTTCTTGAACATCAGACATACTTACAGAACTGACCAAAAATGTGCATGTGCAAAGCTCATTGCCAGAAGTTGATTCAGTGGGTCCGGTTTGAGGCATTGTCTGTAATCTGTATTTTTTTAAAAGGCACATAAATAATGGTGATGTGTATCTAAGGTTGACATCCTGCTGAACATTGTGATCAGAAGATCAGCAGTACTTATCCTGAAGGATTCTTAAATTTAAAAAAAATGCAAATACCATGCCTTAAACTATTAATGGCAACTATCATTTATCATTCCTGGAGAAGACTCTGGAAGTATATCTTAGTTCACCAGCTGATACCACAGGGCAGATTTCCTGCATACGACCAGACACACTATCTCTCTGTAAGACCAGTCTTAGCACACTGTTCCTTCAAACAAATCCAACTCTAAAGCCAAAAAGATTAGCAGGGTTCCTTATTAAACTTATTGAGGGAAAGGACCTCACATTATACAGAAAAATGTCATTTAAAAACTTCTTTAAATATTTCTATCTTAAAATTCTATTAGGAAACAACTGTCCAAATAATCTTAATGTGTCTCTTCCTTGCTCCCTCTTGACATGAAATTGATTTTTCCATGAAATTGATTTAGCAATCTTTTTAACTCGTAACTCCTGAAATCTTCCCTGTGAGGGACACATCCACCAATAGTGATGGGTATAGCGATGATTGTCACCATCCGTTCCTGGGTCCCAACCCTTACAACACTTCATAGACTACATGCAATGTGCCTCCCAGTGAAACTGAGGCCATGCTCATCAGAAGAAACCATGGGAGCGAGCTGATAACTAAGAAGTGGCATCCTTGGGGGACACTAAAGAGAACAAGCAAGAAATACAAAAGAGTGAAACTAAGAAAAGAATTTCCTATCAGGAAACGTGTCCAGAGAAATTTGAGAGGTGATGAAAGCAATGAAAGATTATACATCATTAAAACAAAAAATTAAAGCCAAATGGAAGGATAAGGTGAATGGAGAAAGAATAAAACTACATAATAGTGTAAGAGAAAACTAATACCAATGTCCTAAAGAAATATTTACTGCTGAAAAGATTAAACCATCTTCCTATATTGACTGTGTGCTTGTTGACAGCAAGAACCAACTTTCATGCATCTCTGCAAACAGCCTATTACATATGTTGGTGGATAAAGCATGAATTAATGAATGGATTACTGAGAAATAAACTGTACTCAGTTATACTGTTTTAACATACTGACTTCTGTCTGCTTGGCACAACTTTAGTAATTTGTTTCAAAAGATATGGTGTCATTCAAAACCATTTCACTACCTTGTTAGCTCTCCTGTCAATCATCTCTTTGTACCTTTGAAATACTGAGGTAAATGGTGGGTGTATGTTCTATATCTGTCGGTGGGTGTTTTACTGTAAATCTATAATAGTTCCCATCACCTTCCCTCCCAAAATCATATCCATGTTCTATAACATAACCTCAAACTTCTCAGTGTTTATGAATGTCGCATAAGCCTAGGAAGATAAGACATTGGCAATACCATAAATAAAACACAGGCTATTTAAATATAATCAAATCTATATCATTTGCACAAATGGATTCAAATTATTAATATATGTTTACATGTGGTCTTTCAGGTACATAATAAAATGTTACAGTAAATACAAAGTTAATTTTAATAAATACTACTTGTTTAGATTCTGGATTATGTTATAAAAGCAATAAAAATTTGTTGAACTGATTATATTACAAAACCACCAGTGTAGCATTAATGTTCTATCTTCTTTCATGATACAAAGTGAGATAGAAATTATTTTTTCTGAAGATATAACATCAAATATGATTTGAGTATAGATTCAAGCTTAGCCCATCACATGGGCTCACTATTCCAAATATGATTCAAGGTTTTAATTTTAGTCTTTAATGTCTCTATGGTTCAGGCATTACATCCTTGAACCAATAGCTGGGTATGCTAAAATATTATTGCTCTAGTCTTCTCTGTATGAGATTCTGGCTATTGTTGATTAGTGAGATTAAATAACAATCCCTGAACTTTCAGGTACATGATAACACTCTTTTTTTTTTTTTTTTGCGGCACCAGGGATTGAACTCACGACCTTGCGCTTGCCGGGCAGGCACTTAGGCCGCTGAGCTAGATCCCCGGCCACTCTTTTAAAATCATAATGAGTGTACTCCATTTGAAGAAGGCTACTAATGCTATTAATATGCAAATTATAAAATTTTCCTTGTTCTAGGGGCTGAGGATACAGGTAGAACACTTGCCTAGCCTGTGTGAGGCCCTGAGTTCAATCCCTAGCATCACACAAAAAAATTTTTTTCCATGTTCTTATCCTTTCTAAGCACTCAGGTACACCAATCTACACTCTCACTTTAACAGACTCTAATTTATAAATTACTGAAATGATTGATATGCATATAACCAATATGTTTGTTTTGAGAGCATTCTTACTGATGCCTATTTTAGTCTGTATGACAGTTATAGTTCTAATTGTCCATTAGTAAACTGGCATTCTGGATTTTAAAAAATAAATTACTTTCTTATTCACCTTTGTTCCTCTTGCTGTGAAGCCACCTGGAGTGGGGATCATCTTGCAGCACCAGGATAGCGACATTGTTCCTGTGGGCTGACACATATGGTGCCAATGGCAGGAGCAATTAAGGACATGGATAAAAATTAGGTGGCTGGGGGAAGCAAAATAGGTGCAATTAAGTTGTTGAAAGGCCCTCCCATCAGGGAACAATGAAAAGCAGTATGGTGCCTCTGTAATTGCCAATTCCAAAATCAAGTAAGTTTTTTAAAAAGAAAAGAAAATCTGATTCTCCAAGATTTGCTCAATGACACCTTTATGCAGTCTTTCTTTGCTTTGGTTTATGAATAGTAAATCTTGCTTTCATGTCTACTGTCAATAGCAATAGTTGTGCTATTTTAGATTGATTGACATCTCACCTCTCTCTAGTTTGCATAGTCAAATTTCTTCTAAGCACAAACACTATCTATATAGAAACTCTGAAAAAGACCTTCACACAAGTCAAAAAGGTTGGTTTCTATTTCCAGTAAGCCAGAGCGATTGTACAAATAATAACCAGTCCATGTCTAATTATTTTAAATAATTTCCAATACACCAAATGCTGTCCTGCTCCCATGTAAAAATTATGTGAAAGTAATAGCCTAGTTAAAAATAATTCACAGTATTAGCCATGTTTCTGATCCTGTCAGTTAAGAAAACAAACTTCTATCATTTCCAAACAAACTCCTAGATAGGTTGCTAGACTGATGTGCTAAGTTGCAGAAAAAAATGGGACAGTGGTCATAATTCAATGACTAAAGCTAATTTTCATTAAATGCCTCTTTTGAGCTAGAATTAATCTACATTACATGAATCATTTTGTTTTTATTTCACCTAAAGAGATAATTTCTATTATTATTTTCTCCGTGATAGAAAGAAGAAAATTAGGGGGACAAAAAGGTCACATGATTTACCCAAGGTTACAACTAGTACGGTAGATGCTGAAGGTAGGATTTGACCCAGGTTATTTATACTCTTAAACATTATGCTATAGATATTAAAATATAAGTAAATAAATAAAAAGTAGAACAAGGGAGTTGAAATTCTAAGCCTCATTTTTCTACTAACTACATGTGTAACTTTGGACAAATTTTCAGTTCTCAAAATTATCATACTTCAAAGGTAATTCTTCCAGCAGATGATTTGCATCTCCTTGAGCTTGCTAGAAATCCAGACTCATAATCTGCTTGTTTACAAGACTTTCAGGTGATTTATATGCACATGAAATCTTGACAAACGTGACATTAGTCCTCATTGGTACAATTCGAAAGCTGGCTAGGATAATATCAGCTGTCCATTTCCGCCCAAACTCTGTATGTGTGCATGTTACTTCAAATACAAAAGTGATTAACACATATGCTCAAAATCAAATGATGGATATCATCTATAATTGGAAAAATTTGCAAGTTCATCATAGTTATTTGGTACCTAGTTTTTAAAGCTGGATTACATGTTCTGTGCTGATTGAAGTTGTTAGTATTAATAAATAAAAAAGTATTTGAATTATTTTGCTTGATTTTCATGTTGATATTTTTCACAGTAGAGACACAGATTTTTTTATTCATAATTAGGGTATAAGTAATTGGCTTCAAAAGGGGTGTTAGTAAAATCTTGAACCATTTCTAAATTATTTTTTGCCAACAACGACATTAATTAGTGTTTCTATGTTTTAGGAAAATGCCATTCAATGCCACATTTTCTCTTTGTTTAACCCACTAATCACATGTATTTTTCCTTTTTGTATTAATAATAATTAACTTCTGACAGTTACTGAATTTTACAAATGAGAATGAGGAAATAACAACTAGCATCACTATTCTGTTACTTTAATAAGTAGATATAGTTTATTTATTTAGATTTTGTAACATGCCAGTAAATGCTTTCTAATGCTTTTTGTAAAGGCAATGAAGTCTTGATAATTTTATATATATATATCATTTCTTGCTATTAAATTGTTCACTGGAAATGTAAAATGATACCACTGATGGGATTAGGAGAATTAGATTTTGAGATCAGCAAAGTTTAAGCCCTAGTATGGTTACAATTTCTGTAACTAATTATCCCAGGAAGAACTTCATTTTGTTATATGCTGATGTCACTGCTTTTATATTGCTCCTTGGAGTGACCTTTCTCTGTGAACAGATTTATCATCAGTAAAAACCAAAATGCCTATTTTATGTTTATCTGAATGACTGGTTAGTTTGGAGAAAATACTAACTCTCAACCTGTCAGTAACTATGGACAAGTAATTTTAATTTTCTAGGTTCTTTCTATCCAAAGTATACTCTGGTTCTAAGCTGTTATTTATATCTGATACATGGTCTCCAAATCAGTGAGTAGCACACACATGAGAACTGCTGACTTTAATTCTTGCTTACCATAAAAAGCCCTGTGGTTGAAGAATCCCTCCATGTTCAACTCTGACTTGAACCTCCAGATTGATTACCTGACTCTCCATCTCACTTGCCTCTGGATTAATGTGTTTGTGTGACCTGCTCAACATTAAATTCATTTTCTCCACTAGATACTCCCTCTGTAACGACTTCTCCAGCAACAAACACTCCTCTAAATCCCTGTCGTGTGGAGGGGTAAGGTAGGATGGGGAAAAAAATTCTATTTTAATTTCATTTATCCCTTGTATTCAACAGTAAGACATTAAGTCCATCCCATTAATAAGTAATAGATGCAAGTGATTGGAAAAGGAGATTGATTAGCATTTTGTTCAAAAACTGGCATTTTAAACTAAAGTTAAAATTTAGTTTCTGAGATGCACGGCAACATTTCATGTAGCTTGCATCTACCATAGTGGACAGCACGGACAGAACATCTGCCTCATCAGAAAAGGTTCCATGCTGAGTAGGGGTATTCTAAATAGTTTACATTCATTTTTGCATTTATTCCTAATAGCAAGCGTATACGGTAGAACATTATCAGATATCAGCACACCAGAACTCAAGAGACTCTCAAACACTTGGATACTCATCCAACTATCAAGTGAAAAAGCCAGAGCTTGGAATCAAAAGTTAGTCATTTGTACTGAAGAGTTAAATACTAACACATCTGATTCTAACTTCCCACTATACTACATACTAGACTCCTAAGTGCTAACAGAATGAACATTTTAGAATGTAACTTCGTAGTGGATTATCTATTTCAAAGCCCTTTTATATTTGTCTAGAATGGAAAAGTATTTTAAGATCAAAATACCTTAAATTATCAAAATTTTACTAAAATACTAGTAAGTGACAAAGTGCTAACAGTCTACAATGTGGTTTCTATAAATGATACATCTCCTTGTCCCTGCAAAAGGATAATTTGGTGATAAGTAATACAGAAAATTTCAATCAAAGAATTAATATTTATTTATTCTTAGTTTTATGCTAAACACTGTGTCAGTTTGTAAAAGAGAATGCTGCAAAATAAGTTTTATCTTCATTTTGCAAATAAAAAATAAGAAGAGATGATATAGTGGGTGGATTCCTTGAGCTTCTCTCCTTATTTGAACAGTGATTTGTCTTAGTTACCATGATTAATTATTTTGGATTTGTTTCACTTATTTTGTCAGTATTTTCTTGTATTTACCAAATCCTTTACATACTGTCTTGAGATCTTGCCTATTGTGGTAATGAGCTGATTTCTATAATGTTCACAGTTTTGTCATTTAAACTGTCATTTATAAGATGGCTTTTTAGAAATGTGGCACTGACCTTATAACCTAGTTATAGTGACAACACCTGCTGATGATACTGGGATGGCATCTTGGAGGGTATAACATGTACTCTATATCTGCAGTGTAAACACATCACCATTTCCTTAACAGAAAATACAGAAAGGCTTCTGGGTAAATGGCTTCATAAATATACCTATCAATAATACAGGTATATTAAATATACCTTTTCATTGGCAAAGTTATTGCTTTCTAAACCAAGACTTTAAATAGTTGATTTAAAACTTTAGTGCCTAAGAGAGGAATGCTCAACATCAATCTATGATTTCTAATTGTTATCTAAATTCTCCTTGCCTTTGGGCAATTCAGTTCTGCTTGGCCTTGATTTAAAATTTGAGAGAATTTTTTGAATAAGCCAATTTAATTCTAATAAAATATGCCACATATATGGTAAAGGAGGGGAAGTTAAGAGTGGAATATAGTAAATATTTCACAGCTTGGTCCACAAAAATTCCTCCTTCTCACAGAGTGAGCCCCATTTTACACACAGAATGGGTCCCCAGTGGCTGTGTCTGCAGTGTATGAATCCATGCCTGCTGACCAGAGCTGACTGATTTACATCAGGTCCAAGATGAGCTAGAGTCCCCTCAGTGGTAATTTAGACTTAGAACATAGAATAGTTGGAACCTCATTAATGTAGCTTGTTGAAGCAAATATCCACAGAGTCCTATTGCTGACAACCCCAACATGGCTCTAGTGTGCGCCTTTCCCAAGATTTAGTGATTCCCTTCAATTCTGAAAGAGAGAGAGAGAGAGAAAAACATAGTCCAGAATTAGTTTTTTTCCCCCTTATAACCAAAGGAGCAGTAACTAATATACAGTTTCCAACTCAATTTTTTTAAACTTTTTTTTTTTTTTTGGTGCCAGGGATCGAACTCATGACCTTGCAACTCGCCAGGCAGGCATTTATGCCACAGAGCTAAATCCCCGGCCCCCATTCCAAATTTTTTAGAGAAGTTGTTACACTAAATTTTGGCTTAATAATCTTGACTTAATAATTCTCTCAGATGCACAAAATCATTCGCACCTCATAGATGAGGAAATAAATGCACTCTGACATGCATACATCTAGTAAGGGCCAATCTGAGATCAGGGTTCAAAGTTTGATTGACTTCAAAGTTCATGATTTTACTACCATCTCATCCCTACACAAAGGAAGTGGAGCCAGGGCCACAAATGCCATCTAAATAGCTGATGGTGAGACACCTGGATGGCAAGTAAAATCAGTACACACACAAGCTAAGTCAACAACCGAAGCAAGTTCAAAAGGCACTCTTGTAAGATGCAAGGCCTTTTCTTGGCACTTGAAGTATGAAGGGGATATGATTTTTTTCCAAAGCAAAAGAGTTGAAGTTAATAAATTTGCATAATATATGAATTATATAATTTCAAATGAAAGGTAATAGCATTTCTAAGTGTATACTAAGATTCTTGTGAGGTCTAGAAAAGGTCAGTGTACCAAAGAGTACAAATATTAGTAATTAATATATCAAAAGAGTAAGGCAAGTCTCTGATTACATGCAATTATACTGAAAAAAGTAGATGCTTCTAAAACTGCTGCAAAAAAGTTTGTTCTTTTACATAATTAAGGAATTTATATTATTACTTTATTTTGAGTGTTAAGTATTTTCAAATACTTAGTATGCTGGTAACCAAGGGGTCAGGCACTGACCAAATTCACACAAATTGAAAATTAATTTGATTTAGGGAAATTTTACTATAAATACAGTTTTTTGTTAACTTTTCACAGAAATCATTGAATACAAACAATTGAAGTCCTTGACATTTATTAGCACACTGTAACTTTTGATTAATTTATCAAAATTAATTCTTCAAACAAATCCCAGAATGAAGCTTATGCAGAGAAACTAGAAAACAAAATCATTTTGCAAATATGTAAGAAATTATATTCAGAACACAGAGATGTTTCAAGTGCTATATAAATACTAAGAATTGCTAATAAAGAAATGAAATGATAAAATGTGGAACTATTATATGAAAATAATGAAAACACTATTGTCACTGGTTAAATATGCCGGATAATTAAAATCTTTCTCTTCTAATTAGAATTCCTTTCTTTTTGTAATTTGTTTTGTTTTGTTTTGTTTTGTTTTTTGGGGTTTTTTTTTGGTGTTTTGTTTTGTTTTATTTTTCAGTGCTGAGGATCAAACCTAGGGCCTTGCACATGCTAAGCAAGCATTGTACCACTGAGCTGTATCCCCAGCCATAATTACATTTTTAATTTAATTTTGAAGCCTTGCATGGTTTTTTAATTGTTTCATCTGTTTTTGCTATTACTTAAATAGATTATAAGATCTTCAAGGATTATATTTTATACTCCCATTTCCCTCCATTGCCTGGCCCACGGCAGAGTAAACAACAGTTTAGCGGTGACAAATAGTTTTTATCTCTCATCATCACTTCAATGACAGTATCTCCCTGTGTAAGTACACAGATTGAGAGTATGAATGAATGACAAGACTCTTCAGGGGAAGATAGTCATTGTTGATTAGTGATGTCTGCCATGTCCTCTAGAAGAGGATCTGGTGGCTCAAACCCATCTTATAAGAAGACCCTAATTGAAAAAGAAAGTATGACTATGGAAAAAAGGATAATTGCAGTTCAGTTTTACTGGAGCTTAATTTTTGTCCACATTCAATAAAAGTTATATGGCATTAATTCACAAATCATTAGCATAGAATAAACTATAAACTGAAATTGAAAGGAAGAGCAACTGGTTGACAAAATCGTCACATATGTTTTGTGTGCATATCCAATCTATTTCTTTAGATTCTTTGCTCGAAATTGACTTGCTTGAAGTCTTCACACCCCTATCTAGAGCAAGCATACTCAGAGGTCAATATGTACATGCACAGTAGAATGCACATCGCGGCTGGCTCAAGGGCAAACTGAACAAGATAGCATCACAGCTACACAGGGAAACCCAGCTATTCTCATTCAAAAGGGCAGAGCTTCTGATGAACTTAACATTTACTGGTTGCAGATAACAGTTGAATTCATTCTTGCCTCAATAACCAGTTATTCTAGTAAGGAAAAGACAAATACTATAATAATGATGCCTACCCCTTCTCCCCACCCCATGCATAGGCACATACACACAAACACATACACACACATCTACACAGATTTCTATGCCTATACAAGTTCTTCTCTACCAATACGCCTATGTCTATTATATGCAGAAGCTTCTAGGGAAGTAAAGTTTCCGGTTATTAGTAGCTCTCTGACTATCACATTTAATGGTAAGAAAAAGGAGGGATCAGATTTTGTTGTTGCTGTTGTCTCTTATATTTTGTGTTATGGAGATGGGTATTAAGAATGAAGTATCCTAAGTCATTTTCACGAAAAAGTTGGGTTTCAATCAGCAAATATTTATTCATCTAGTAGTGTCTTTAAAATAAACCAAATACAAAGATCACCAAAATTACACATCTCACTAGACCTACCTCTCACAAGCCCTAATACTTACACAACTATTCTGTCAAAGAATTCTGTTAGTGTGGCACACCTAAACACAAATGTTAATGCAATTAGAATTATTTAGTCACAGTTGTGGAAAACTGTCAAAGTGTTTAGGCTAAGAAACACAACAATTTTTAAAAATGGATGTTTTTCATGAAAAAAATGATTAAAAACTGTGAGTTCAATGAGCGTTGCCACCCATAGCACCTGTTCTCCAAAACTGTGCTGAAGTCTATATGAAGCAAGGTGGGTGGCCAAAAGAATCCACAAGGCCATTGGGTTTGACCCCAATTATCTTTTATTGTAAATAGGCCATATGTCAAATTCCAAGATAAATTGGAAACATTTGATCTATCTCCTGTTCAAGATTAATTTCAAGAGTTCGTTTGCTATTCTTTCATATCCTTTCTTTGGGCTACTTTGCTCCTATTTTAAGGAAAAGACATCCTTTGTAGATTCAAGAAGATTCTATCAATAAGAGCACTTTTAGAAGAGAACTGAACAATCAAAACACATTTTGTGGGAAAAATGGCAGGAAGTGAACATACTCAAAATTTAAGATAATTCCTATTGCTTTCCACTGAGTTTCTTCATTGGAATCTATGTTTATTTACTAATGATAAAAAGATAACTAAGAAAACACTCATTGCCATGCTCACTAGAGATGAATGCTTTAACAAATCTTCTCATTTCCCCATGCAAATTATTGCTATTCCATTCAAACCAACACAAATAAATATCTCATGCATGAAAAATATTATTCCTATGAGCTTTTGAGGTATATTTGGAACAATTTTTCCTTAAGACAAACTAGTAAACCACCGAAAAGGTCCTGATTTATTAAAAAATGAAAATAATATGAATGTAAATCAGCATGATCCAAAGCCACATGGGTGCTGCATAAATGATTAAGGACAATGTGATTTTCAAAAAACAATTTTTCTCTAAAACTAAATGTTGAGGGCCGGTGATACAGCTCAGCGACATAAGTACCTGCCTGCCAAGTGCAAGGTCCTGAGTTCAATTCTCAGTACCAAAAAAAAAAAAAGAAAGAAAGAAAAGAAATAATAGAACACCAAATCATTGGTTCTGAGGCCCTAAAACTAAATGGTATACAAAATAAAATATTTCCCCCCAAATTCTCATGGTCCTAACAATTTGATACATACTTCTGAAATTTGCAAATAAACAATCTATTAGAGGAAGTTGTGCAGAAAGTGATGTTTTGTCTTCAAATTAATCACAATGGAATAAGATTTTAAAAATTCTATTTCTGAAAGAGTGTATCTATTTAATAAAACGCCCCTAGATTTAGAGAATTTATTAGCACAAAACATATTTACTTTTCTTTTCTTCTTTTTCTCTTCTTTGACAGACTACTCTATGGGCATTTGCCTGCCAGATTAATTGCCCTTCAAACCATGAACATAATCACTTTTGTGTTCATTCACGACCAGGCTCTAGTTCTTAAATCAGAGTTATTGTTTCCACTCCACAGACAATGCAAACAATAGCTTCAAGCAGTAGAAAGATGAAACAGCTGAAAAGGGAAAGAACAAGAAATCAATAAAGGGTTGAGTGAAGGAAAGAAGAGCTTGCTGTAATGGAAAGAAAACAGCATCCTGATCTATTCCTGTTTGACCTTTGTTGCTACTTAATTTTGAATTTTGTGTCATGATACTGCAGAAGCGATGAGAGGTAACTGCTGAGGTAATGACCTCAAAAGTCCCTCAGGTCGCCCTCAGGTCATGCCTAGACATATCCACTGACCTCTGTTCTCACTGTCCCAGGCCCCCTTTCCCTCACATGACCCCAAATCTGCTTTCTACCTGTGCAGTTTCTTCCTCCAATGCCATCTTTTATTCTGTCTAAATCTATAAAATAATATTACCATTGTGAAAACAGCAAAGAAAGAAAATGCAGAAACATTTAACTTAGAATGAAAATATATACATGCATACACATACAGTCTAATGAACTTTCCACCTTTCCACAATAAAGCATTAATAAGAATGAAGCAAGATCCTCATGGTATCAATGATCATTAATGATGCATTCTTTTTCAATGAGTGTTAGTGTCACATCAATGACATATCTTTATATAAACCTAATTACAATATTAAAGCTAGCATGTATGATTAATTTATTTCCCTAAGTACACAGTCTTAAGAACTTTTTTCTAGAAACAGTCTCTTGTTACACTGATATATAGGCTTTGGCTATATGAGAATTTCACCATACTCTTTATACTAATTCTTTAAAAAGAAAAAAATGAAACTACAATATTACTATTTATAAAATGAGTGACAATAAATGAGCATCTTCAGCAGGTAGAAGCAAAGAATTACTAAACTTCCATTTATTTGTTCTATGTATTTATTTAGCCCAGCTTCAGTTTTTAAACATGATCTGAAATATAGATTGTATAAAAGGTGGCTCTCAGAAGTGCCAAGGAGAGAGAGAGCACAAGTTCAAATGACAGCAGACATGGCCTTGACCTCCAGTGCCAACCACTCCATAAGCTCAAGGAGGGAAGTGTGAAGGAAGACCTTCACAGTGATCAGAAACCAGCAGCACTTATGAGTATACCATGGTCTTCGAGGCGCTTCCCTCACTTTCTAGTCCCCAAATCAGGTCTCAGTAGCCACCTAACCCCTAAGTTAGAAACTCCTACTTTCCCAGGTACCTTCCCAAGTCCCTCCAGGAATACTACCAGATAACTCTGGGTTATTAGAAAATAACTCCACTTTCTAGGTCATTCTTCATGCAGTCATGAAATGAAGTTTTCTAAAATTCATAGACTCTAAACAAAGATTGCTCAGTGGAAAATAGGAAAAGGAATACAAACATTTTTTATATTATCTAGTATTTAGAGTCACCTCATCAGTATCTGGGTACACAATCTTTAGAACACAAATGAGCATTGTTTCTGCCATTGTTTCCAGTTTTCTTTTATGGTTATATATTTAACTGACATTAAGGGGAAAAGACTGGTTAAAATATGAAATGCACTCCTCCATTATTTGTAAGAGAACTCTTAAATGTTTAGTATGAGGGGAAAGTTAAAGCTAAATATCCCTAACCAAGGCTTGAAGTTGTCATATTTCACTTACCCACATGTTTACCTCACATACCTGAGGAAGCATAGAACTTTAAATATACATAGTGCATTTCTGGAGTGACCAAAGCACAAATTGAGCATGATCTAATTAATAATTTTAACATAAAAAGAATAAGGGCAGAGTCCTGTGTTATAGGAAAAAGAAGAAAAGAGAGACAAAGACAGTGAGAAAGGTGAAGGAAGGAAGGAAGGAAGGAAGGAAGGAAGGAAGGAAGAAAAGAAAGAAAAGGGAGGGAGGGAGGAAGGAAGGAAGAAATTTAGAGGAACTTAGAAACAAATCTCAAACAATAAATTCCAGAGTCATATATTCCTTCAACTGCCCCCTTTTCATATCCACCCCCAAATATATGAAGTCACCTATGAGGATAAGACACAATTGGAGCCTGAAGATGCTGCTTCATTTCTATCCAAACTTCAAGATAAAATCTTTCTTGACCCAATGAGGGACACATCTTTCACAAAAAAATTTTTAAATGTTAATGAATCTCTGAAAGGAAATTTTAACTCTTATACCATTTTCATTGCTGTTTTGCTCCATCCCACAAAACACTGAAGTACTCCATCCTCTATGACATAGCAGTCTTTGCCTTACTTTGTTCAAAATATAAAATGCACTTACTGAGCACCTAATGTACTTGGGGCAGTGTCCCGGGCATCACAGGAGTTGCTGAGGCCAACAGGACTCCTCCATGACAATTTAGTGAAGAAGAAAAAGAAGTCTTCCTTAATTTGTAAACCTATGAATAAGTAAAAAAAAAAAAGTTGATAAAGTACTTTAATTTTGAATGAAGTACTGGATTCAGGAAATTGAGTGGGAAAGGTAGGGGGCAAAAGGAAAGATAGACCCAAAGCATGAAAGAACACAAATTTGATGAAAATAAAGTGGAAATTTTATTTGGTAAAGGAGTATTGCTGTGGGAGGAGGGGTTGTTTTTTCATTGATGTTTGCTTAGAAGAAACATATCCAGATCTCAACTTTGGAAAAATGGCTTGGCATCCATGTGTAGGATAAAATGGAAGTAGAAACATAACGAAGGGACAAATAAGTTAACATCAGCAGAAAAACGGAAGAAGGGAACCAAAGAGAAGCAAATCATAGAAATATAACCATTTGTACTTAGCAGTGGCTTGTATGTGGGGGTGATAGAGGAGGCAAGAGAATATACCTTCGTTTTGAGCCCAGGAGAGTAGTAAAAAGTATAACTACCACCATTTCTCAAGCTCTATCACAGTAGATTGGCAACAAATATTTGCTAGGCAAGTGGAGAAGCCAAAGTCCTTCAGAAAGAAGGACTATTTACACTGTGGTAATTGGAGACAATAGAAAAATTTGTAGAGTAGCTACACAGTGTGGATTTCCCAAAATAATGGTAAATGGTCTGTGGTAGAGCAATAGTCTGAAACAGGAGTGGGGAGAAAGAGGGTTTTAATAGTAGGGAACAGCAGTGTTAAATTGGTGAACACCAGGACCAGAAAAGCTGTATTTGTGTCTAAATGGGAAATTGGGTTCAATCTGGAATGTGGGGTTAGGGTTCTTTTTCTTTACCCCTGATGTAGACAGACCTGAGGATTTCCAGTGGTGAAATGAGTATGCTACATACATGGCCTGCACATTGGAGGATGTTGTGCAAGCATCAAAAACCAGTTGAAGCAGTACTTAGCTCCTGTTACCCCCAGAGAATAGCTAATGAAACGAATGGTTGCCAAAATTATGTGGCAGACCTATCATCACCAGAACCTTACTTCAGATCGAGATGGTTGAATGTGTTTTGAAAAGTGCCACTGAGTTAGTTTCTAGCAGGCGCTTAAAATCTATTAGGTCTTAGGTGATGCCTGAGTGAAAGGTGCTATATACTAAAATTATTGAGTTTCACCATATGCTCCCAGTCACTCACAGAGGTGAGAAACAGCTGTTTCATCTTTGGAAAGCAAAACTCTCAAGTCCCTTAAACTAATGGTTTTTAGGAGCTCTATTTGCTACTTGTAGAATTTACTTCTGATTTTTGTTTATAGTACACATCCAGTCTATTTAGCCACATACACCTGTTTTCTTTTCAAATTGTATTTAAAAATTGTGTGTGTGGGAAGAACTATTGTAAAACACATTCTTGTCACATAAGTGAGCATATACATATAGTTTGATGGCATTCTAATTTATCAATATCTAGAATTATTATGAAGAAGCTGTTTGAAAGTACCAGAACAGTACCAAAGTTTCATTCATTCGTGAAATGATTGATTGCATATACTCTGCAGAAATGGATTCATATTTCTGAATACATGTTACCTTATATCCCTCAAAGAGAAAAATACATTTGCACTCAATATGCATTTACAGGATAATATGACACAGGTGTGGTGATGTTAGAAAAGAGGGGGCCAGCTATAAAGAAGAAAAATAAAAGCTTTCCTAGGGAAGAAACTCGGATTTCAGAATGGATCTCTGGATTTGGAAATAGGAAAACAGCCAAGTGTGAAAGATGTTTTTTATATTATAGAGAAGCTCAGTCAACCAAAAATCTCACAAGCAAAGGTCTTAGGCGGGCATGTTATAAGACAAAATCAAGTTTATGACAACAGAGACGTTGGGCTGCTACTCAGCATGGAGGTGACATGAAAAAGACATGCAGAGGAGACAACATGAAGTACCCTAACACTCCCTCCCTCTCACATTGCTGCTGTATTAAATGACATACTGCTGTTGCTGAAGAAGCATTCAGCATTGATATAAAATGTTAATTGTGTTAATCTTTACAGAGAGTGCACACCTTTTAGATGCCATCGTATTTATGCCCGTTCTTACTACCAACACTGCTTCACATTAAGTTTTAAAACAAAATTCATAGGTTCTTAAGATCTATTCATCCCTGATACATTTTAGGAATTAGTAAGATGGAAAAATAAATCATACTAGGCATTAAATCAAAAGTGTGGACCACAATGTCTTTCTGCTGACCCAGCTTAGAAAATGTACATATTAAAGTACCTGCTACTGCAAAATATCATGGTTGGATATAATGCCTATACCATATATAGAATTCAACTTTTAAATGCTAAATACTTTCTTTGAAAAAGGCTACTGAAGAAAAGAATTTTTTGAATGAGAAACAGCCGTGTATTTTTGAATGGATCTTATGATGATAAAGTGAGAGAGAACCGGGAATCCATTTATTTTAAATATGCCTTGGAAGCCAAGTGAAAAAGTCAAATAATGATGATGATAATTTGCCTGCTAACATTTATTGAACACAAGTGCCAATCATCATGGCTTTAAATAAAACATCGAATTTAATGTGACAATGTCGCTTATGTGGATTTTCTATTCATTATCATAACAAATCTACAAGGTAGATAGCCTACAATATATATTGTGTTGAAGAATTTTGCTTAGTAGTTAAGCAGTTAAGACCACAAATGTTGTAGTCAGACCCAAAGGACATTAGTTACACCCCTAACTAGCTTCATATCTTTAAGCAAGTTACTTAACCTCTGCATTTCTGTAGTCCTTAACAATAAAACAGGGATACTACTAAGAAGCGATTTGTACCGTATTTGTAAGATGTATCAAAGTGCTGGTATACATACATTAAATGTTCAAGAATGAAAGTTGTTACCATTATCCGTGTTTGAAAGATGAGCGAACTGAGAGAAATTAAGGAAAATAGCTGAGAGCACACAACGAGCCCCTGGCATAGCGAAAATGTGAATTTTAGCAGCACAACTTTGGAGCCTTAGCTTTCAGTCATATACCATCAGGGGCGTGAAATCTTCAGTAGCCTTTTACAAAGAAAGTATTTAGCATTTACAAGTTGAATTTTATATATGGCATAGGTATTATAATTTTTTTTTAAATTTTCATTCATACTTACATATGCATATAAAATTACCATCCATATATAGGATGGAGTCAATTTGTTTCAATTAGTCATAGAACTTGGAATTTCAACACATGGCTACTTCCTTCATCCTATGTTTAATTTATTTGGTTAAAAATGTATTTTGTTTTTTATTAAGATAAAATATGGTTAGGTGGACCTTGCAGAGGTGAGAAAGATGAACAAGGAAGATAGAGGTGAGGCAAGGGTGAGAACAGAAGGTACACTGGGGGCCACAGTGAACCTTACCCTAAAGGACACAGGGAGCCATCAGAGGGATTTAAGTAGTGGAAACATGGTTAGGTTTGTGTTTTAGAAAGGTCATCCCTGTAATACCAGCACTCAGGAGGCAGAGGCAGGAGCATCACCATGAGTTTGAGACCAGCCTGGACTATATAGTAAGATAGTTCAAAGCAGCCTAAACTGCATAGCAAGACC
>RJWT010019082.1:0-18561 GCA_004365215.1 Cuniculus paca
CCACCAGGGTTCTGCAAGTGGTAAAAGGGGCTGCTGATGGTCCCTGGGCTGCTGAGGTCTCCGGGGTGAAGGGAGTAGTGCAGCTGACGATCCTGCTGGCTGAGTTCTTAGGTGAAGGCGGGAAGTGCAGCCGAGGATCCTGCTGGCTGAGGTCTTGGGTGAAGTGGGTGGTGCAGCCCACGATCCCACCGGCTGAGTATTCCATCAATGTAAAATATTAGTGTGCTATTTAATATTCTCTTCTCCCCTTGGTAGGTCTTCAGAACCAGTGTGTAGTTTATCCCTAGAGCTTATGCCCAATGGGACTCTAGACACAGTGGTTGCCTAGGTAAACAGTGGAGCTTTAGATCACCCAAGCCAGCAGTGGTACCGGAAAGCTTGAAAGGAGCTAGAGATCAGCTGATCCATGTGTTTTCACAGCTCACTGGATGGTCCCCATGGGGACCTGAGGTTAGTGGCAGTGGCAGAAGAGGAAGAACAAGCTGGCTTTGAGACACACATGTCTACCGTCTACCAAAGCCATTTTCCTTTGCCTGCTTCATGTTTATATTCTGCCTAAGGTGGTGTTTAAAAGTAATTCTGCACAGTTTTGTTTCCAGACAGTTAAAATGTAATATAATGGCTTCATTTTGCAAATGAGAAAATAGAAGTCCATTAAATTAAATCATTTGGCCAATGTCACCTTCGTTAATTAAAAGTACTCCTACACCTAATTTATACACTTATATTAAGGACTCCTCCTCCTTTATTTGTAGTACTAAGAAATGAATCTAGGGTCTTTGAGCTGAGCTACATCCTTGACTTTTTATTTGTTAATATGTCGAGACAGGTTCTTGCTAAGTCGCTCAGGCTGGACTCAACTTGTGAGCCTCCTGCCTCAACTTACCAGGGTTCTGGGGATCAAACCTGGGGCCTTCCAGATGCTAGACAAATGGTCTACTACCACACTACATTACCAGAACCCCCTTGTTTTTGTTTTATTTTTAAAAATGGGTTCTACATGTATTTTAAGACAACATAGTAGTTAACTTTTTTGGTAGCCAGCGTGCAGGTGAGATGTGCGCTGTTTCTTGGGATCTCTGAACTTTCTCCATGTGGAAGAAAGATTCAGATGGTACTTTCCATCTTTTACATCCACTCAGAAGAGAAGTTTGTGTACAGATGAGGTCATGGGATACCTTTGAACCTATATTGTTACCATGTGCTGTAGATGATGTGTAACAGCTCTGGTTTGGTGGGGAAATTCTGGATTTTGAAATGGAACACTTGGGTTCACGTTTCTACCTTGTTCTCTCATGACTTTATAATCTTAACAAATCACTGAACCTCTTGATTAGGTTTGGTCAGCTAGAAAATGAGCACAGTCATTCATCACAGCATGATTTCTAAGCTCAGTGAATTAAGACGGAGGGAAGTGTTGTGGAAACTGCAGCACTCTGCAGCCTCAGGGAGGACTGACTGAGACTTGAGGCCATGGGCAGCCCGGTTCATTCTCACTGGTGGCCCTGCCCTGAGCCTGCAGATTCTCTGGATGTACCTGTTAAGTATTCACAGTGTCCCAGAACACCGCCCAGGCTGGGTTGTGTTTTAGGTGGCTCAGCTACCCTTGGGTTTCCACAGTCGTGTTGCCAAGTTGTGTGGTGTGTGCAAAGCTTCTGTAGGTTTGCAGTGCTGGCTTCCTGCGTGATGTGCAGAGGGCCTTGAGATGATGGTGACTTAAAGTCAAAAGCCACTTTATTTTTGCCCCCACATTTTGCTCAGTCTGCTACACTTACAACTATCTAAATCCTAGAAGGCCTGTCTACTCTCCCCAGGAAATGTAGACCCCAAAGACGTAGGCACATACTTTCATTTCCTTTTCAAGTAAACACAGTCTCCTTAAAAGTTTTATTTGAATACTGATCCATGGTTTGCACAAACTGAATTTTAAACAGATGTGTGTGCAATGCTGGGCATAAACTTTTCATGTCTAGATCCAGTTTTACAGTCACTGATTTATGGGGGTGCAGCCTGGTCTTATACCTGTGCATAGGGTGGACAAGGCAGTGACGGCTTCCATGTGCTTTTCTGTCCAGAACTAGAACCAAGGTAGCTTTCTGGGTGTCCAGTGGAGGGTCACTGTAAATTGACCATTGATACGGTAAGTACCCATGAGCTCTCATGTACCAGGCATTACCAATTGTCAAGTCCAAAGGTACATGGTCTTTGGAAAGTTTAGTGAAAAAATATTCTTTGGAAGGGTTGTCTTCTTAATGTTCCCTTTCTTAATTGTGAGCCAATTTTAATAATGTTTATAGTTAGCTAAGATTGAATTAGGTTACTTAAAACATATTTAAACATTGTCTGTGAGAGAGAGTGGGAAACTATTAGATGAAATAAACAAAACCCTTATTATTGAAAGTTGGGGGAAATGGATTACTTAAAATTCCAAGTAGTTAATGTCTACTATTATGTATGAGTGAGTCTAGGGACTTGATTTGCTGTTTGGCAACTGTGTCCTCATTGGCAATAAATTTACATTGTCTTTAAAAAAATTCATGTACAGCCAAGAAAAGAACAAAGGAAAATGTGAACTAAAGGACTGTGGAAAATGGGGTATTAACAAGAAATGGTTTTATTATAATCACCCTTTTGTAATTATTCCATGTTAAAATCTGTTGTCTTGGTCAGATTCCATGATTATGGTGCTCCACTTTTGCTTTTGAAGCTACAGTTTCGTATTGAAAAACTTTCTCCTCTTTATTACTCTTAACATTGAGAGTAGGGGTTTGAGGGACTAGAGAGAGGAAATGGTACGTAATTAACTCTTTCACTCTTTGGAGTTGGGGCAGGAATGATGAAGGTGTAACTCTCCACTGGTGGCATCTGTGGAAACCACCTTTGGTAGGGTTGTTAGCAGGAAGGCTCAAGCTGCTTTATGATTAATTGGAATGGGCTACACTGCTATGATAGCATGATTTGGAGGCTTTGCACCCTCATTCACAGGCTGCTCACCATGGCAGCTCACCTTCGATAGTGAATTGAAGACTCCAGTTGCTTCCACATTGCAACCCTTCGTCTGATAGTTCTTCAGTTCCAAATCTAAGTTCAGGAGAGGAGGAAATGGGAGTCGGTCGACTGGTCAATCTGTGTCTCTTTCTTTTCCTCTCTCATTGGCTACAACTTTTTCAAGCTATACTTTCATTAAAGTGCCATGTACTCATTTAGATTGTGCAGTTCATTGGCTTTTAGTGTATTTGCAGAGTTGTCTCCTGCTTGCACTTATTTGTCGGTAGCTTGGGGTAGAAAGTTGCTTCTGCCCAACATTCCCCTAGGGGAGAACTTAGGTATTTGGTCCTAACCTAACATCAGGGGAGGCTGGGAGATGTAGTGCTCCTGTGTGCCTAAGAAGGAAAAACTACTGTGATGAGCACATGCCATTGTCACCGCTCCACTCATTTCCTGTGCTGTCTGCTGGACTCACAGGTAGGTCACTGTTCTTTAGGTGAGACTGCTTCTCATTGTCCCCATATTCATTCTGCCACGTTGCTCTAGTTTTCTTCTCTGCTTTCCCAGATAGGTGTGGGATTGAGGTGGGAGAGGGAGATAACTAAAGTCACTGCCAAAGTGCTCGTCTGACTGGAGAATGCACGCAAATCTCTTCTCTTGATGGTGAATCCCCTGTTCTTACAAGAGCTTCTCTCAGAGTGCCTTCCTTCGCTTCACCCTTATGAGGACAGTTCTCCGTGAGCTCAGATTCAAGACTATTGCTTTCCTTCTTTGATCTTCCTTGTCATTTGGCCTGGGCTTATAGGTGATAAGAGGCCAAGTACCTTATGGATATCACTTGTATCACTGAGAATTTTCTTCTATGGAAATTTTTTTCTTTATAATGTTGTAGCAATGAATTACTATCAAATAAGAGTTTAAATTATGAATGTATCATTAACAATCATTTTTCTATTGGGAACACCCATAGAATTCTAAAAATATTAGTTTTATTGAACATATACCAAAATTTCTTGGATTATTGGCATATATTTTCTGCCATTGAGTTAATACGGAGTCTCCGAGTCACCATGTAATGAGATTTACTCTAAATATTTAAAATTTAGATTTGATTGATAAATATTGCTATATTAATAAGTTTTATTTTGGAATAACTTTAGATTTACAAAACAGTTGTGAAAGCTAATACTAGGAGTTCCAATATACCTGTTATAGAATTGATCCTAATCTTACCATCATGCATTATCACATTTGTCAAAATTAAGAAATTAACTTTGCATAATGTAGTGATTACAAATTTTGCTTTGATCTCACTGGTACTGTTAAATAGGAAGACTTTACGATCTTTCTAACTACATGGAATATAAAGAAATTTGTCAGTACTTATAAAATTAACAAACATTTGGAAATGAAGTCACATGAATATTTAGCACCAAAATTCAATAATTAACATTTAAATTAAACCATTATATTGCCTCTTTTGTAGATGAGAAATTAAGTTTCTTACTATCTTTATCTATAAAGTTTCCTTATAGATAAGAAACTGAGAAACTTCCAGTTTACATGGTCTGCCTGAGCAAAGCCACATAAAACTTGCCTGCTTTTCATAAAAGAAGCAGCGAAGTTAGCCTTTCTGTGTTACTTTCTTTTTTTCTGTTTCATTCTGAAATATTTTCTGAATATGGAAGCATATTTATTAGCGAAAAAAGAAGCAAGATCAGTTTTACGTATTTTCTTTTTACATTTGTATTTCAAGTTTATAATTTATATTAAAGCACTTAAAACCCTTTATTGAATTTCTTGTTTTATGGCTTTTCACACAGAACAGCAGTTTCTCTCAGGCTTTTTGCTTATACTTTTGATTCCAGAAATTCTGTTTAAGTGGTACTAATTCAATTGCTTTTATTTTAATTTTGAGAATGGCAGCTTAATATTGTAGCAGGAGAAAAAGCATTGCATTTAAACTCACAGAAATATTGAATATGACACACATACATTGAAATGACAGTGCTACAAATAGAAGATGTTAGAGGCTGGGTGCCATTTCTTCATTTTAACAAGAGTTGATACTGTTGCGGGTATTTATCTTACTGTTTTCAGAGCCACACAGTTGCTGCCACTTGGAGTTATCCTTCTAAGAGATCATCAGTCTTTCAGGAGCAAAAGGAAAAGAATGGTGTAAATTTCACCTTTTTAAAAGTCAACATCAGGTTGTGTAACATTTAAGAAATTTTTTTGCCTGTGTCCTTGAAAAGCTATACCATTATGTTGATGGATTTGCTACATTGTATCCTACTAAATGTAAAATGTGAACATATATTTTGGATTCCAGGGTATTTTCTGCTTTGTTGAGCCCACTGGTGCTTAAAATGATGATTTGAATTACTTTTAATGTAGTTGGGTAATCAGGCATATAGTGCTTTGAAGCCACTAACCGAGGAAAAAAGAGAACTATTTCAGCTTTCCCCGGTAATGAGACCCATAAATCAAAAGAATGAACGTGGAAACTTCAAGTGAGCCTTGGACTCTAATTTCAAACACCTTAAAGGGACTCCTTTTTTGGTTCAGCCTTGCTGTGACCATGCTGCCAGTGTAAGAGCTAAACTGAGAAATTTAGATATAAAACAGAAAACCTCTATAGGACTTAAACAAATGAGCCAAACACTCCCTCTTAGCTTTCAGATTTAAGAACTTGTGGTTAGAAAACCTCAGTCTAAAGAGGAGGAAATGCATGGAGATATGTTCAGCTAGTGGTATACACATGTTCAAATACCAAACACATGTTAGCTAGGGCAATCATAAGATGAACATGCGAGAGAGAGAATGTTTTCCACTTAGCATGTAATTATAATGGACTTTGCGTACTAACTCTGGGATGATAAATTTTTTGCATAAGTGTTTTCAACTAACCAAGAGAAACAGCATAAATTTCTGGGGGAAAAAAAATCAGACACAGGTCTAAAAAGACAAAAATGCTCTCTGGACCTCATATAGATGTATAGTAAAGAGGAAGACAAATTATTTCTAGAACTTTGGCAGACAGACTAGCCTTTCACTCCTTTAAAAAAAAAAGAATAAAATAGGCAGAAGAAGTGCAGAATACAAGATCCAAGTTTTTCTAGATGTTGGTTCAGGCAAAGTCAAACATTCTTTATAGCTCCTCTCTTGCCGGCTCGCTTTGGACTGTGCACATGGGCCTATTTTTAAACCGCAGACTCCATTTCACTCCCACATATTTTACCCTTCTACTGTTCAAGTGCTAAAAGCAGGGATTATTGAAGTTAGTTTGCACCCTGTTGTAAACTGGGATGAGACGCTAGGATGGTGATACTCTGTAAGAAGTGGTTGAGAGGAAATGAATGCTGAGGCTAAACGACAAAAGTGATAGGAACCTTTTTCTCTTAATTTTCTTTCTTTAAGACTCGCTGGAGTCCTATAGTGTGCAAAAGTATTTGATTCTAAATCTGTAGGAATATTTGCATTTAGGGTAATTTTATTTTGATTTTAATGATGCGTTGCTTTTGAGTAATAGTGGGGGTAATTTAAGCATGGGGTACAATTATTTTAAGCCACTCAGGGCTGTGTTTCAATCTTCCTGGATGTATGGGTGTGAGTAGGGGTGGAGAGAGAGGAAAACTTCAACATGCTGTTGGCTGCGCTGAATTTAAAATTTAGATTTTTTTCATATGTGTGTGGAAAGAAACACATTTCCAATGACTATTTGTAGTCTTTAAGAGCAGAGCTCAGAGTGAATAGAGAACGAGAGGGTCTGAAAGGCTGCTGGCTGTCAAACTGATTAGTATAATTTTTACTTTTTAAAACGTGATCTTTTATAGCAACTGGAATTCTCTTTTCCTGCAACCTTTTTAAAAATTAAAACTTGTTTTCATAAAATCTTTTGTGCAGTAGCTCTTTCAGACAGTTGAACAGATCAAAACTGAAACTAAACACAATCATGTACTTGATTGTTCAGGATCAGGTCATGGAACACAAATGAAGGTGTTTGGCCTGGTACTAAGTAAATGTAGATATGCAGAAGGCGAGGCACATGCCTCTTACTTCAAGAGTTGATTAGGGCAAAGGTGATAAAAGTGATTATGATATGATTTAGTCTGTATTCATGACAGATTTTATTTTTAACCAAACACGGTGTTTTTCTTGTAGCTACAGTGTTCATTCAATTGCCTGATGCTTTTCAAACTGATACACACACTGATCACCAGTAAGTTTCCACTCTGACACTTCAGCATGCGTATCATTAACTGGGGCAGTACTGTATTTACTTAGCATTGTTTTTCTTTTGTGAGTGGATTATTTTTAATACACTGAAATTCACAAATGTTATGTGCATGCTTTGACTTTTGAGAAATGTAAGTACTATGTAATGCAAAGTCTGTTGAGATAGAAAAGGGGATTGTCATTTAAAAAAATTCTTTCATGGCTTTTCCCAGTTCTACCTAGGGGATAGCCTCTATTCTGATTTTTTTCACCCTAGTTTTCACTATTCTAGAACTTCATGTAAGTAAAATTACACTTGCATTCATTTGTGGGAGATTTCTTTTACTTACTATACATTTTTTAAAAATTTGTTCACACTGTTGCATGGTTCATTCCTTTGCAATTTTTTTTTTTTTGGTCTTTTTGAGAGAGGGTTTCACTATGCAGTTCAGGCTGGCCATGTGCTCACTTTCTAGCCCAGGCTCGTCTCGAACTTGCAACCATCCTCCTGCCTCAGCCTCCCAAGTGCTGGGATTACAGGAGTGCGCCACCACACTTGGCCATTCCTTTGCTTTTTGTGTTCTGTTGTATAAATATCTGGCAATTTATTTATCCATTTGTTCGTTGGTGAGTACCAGAGTCGTTTTGAGTTTGGTCTAATATGTAAAAGTGGCTATGAACATATTTGTATGTCTTCTTGTGGATACAGGCTTTTAATTCTGTTGGCTACCAGGAAGTAGAATTTCTATGTCATAAGATTGGTGTATAGTTAGCTTTGTGAGAAACTGCCAGACTTTTTTCTAAAATTGTTTTAGCGTTTAACATTTACATTAAGGATGGATAAGATTTCTGATTGCTTAATATCTGTGCCAACAATACAGTATTTTCAGCCTTTTTAGTATTAGCCATTTTGAGCGTGTAATGGTGTTTCATTGCTTTTAATTTACATTTCCCTGATGGCTACTGATGAAGCTTTTTTTGGGGGATGGTGCCATAGTAGGAATTGAACTCAAGGCCTCACACATGCTGGACAAGTGTACTGTCACTGAACTATATCTGCAACCCTTTTAAAATCTGACACGGAGTCTCACTAAACAGCCTTTGAACTTGTAACTCTCCTATCCTCAGCCTCCCAAGTAGTGGACATTCCAGACATGCACCACTGTGCCCAGCATGCTAGCAGTTAATGTGCATGGTCCCTGTATATTTTCCTCTGTGAAATGTCGGTCCATTTTTTTGCTTTTCTATTATAAATCTTTGAATACTGTATTATACTAGCTTTTACACACATAGCCCTGTTTTTCTCTGGCTCTGTGACTAGTCTGTTAATTATCTCTAGTACTCTTGGTAAGCAGAAGTTAATAATTTTGATAAATTCTAATTTATTGGTATTCAATTCAATTGTGATTAAGAAGTCTTTTTCTATTTGCAGATTATAAAGATTTTCCTATTTCTTTGAAAAGCTTTGCAGTTTTGCCTTTTACATTTTTGTAATTGAGTTATATTTGTTTATAATGTAGGTAAAGATCTAAATTTAAAAAATTTTTATACTAGTAGCAGTTTTTCTAGCATAATTTGTTGAAAAAAAATTTCCCATTAGAGTACTTTAGTACCTTTTGTCAAAAATCAATTGATTATATATTTGTTAGTCTAACTGGTGGTTTGTGGTCTATTCTGTTAATGTATTCCTTGATTATGCAAGTACATTGCCATCTTGAGTACTGTAGCTTTGTCAATAAGTCTTTAACTAAAGTTAGGTAAGTATTTTTGTTCATTTTCAAAATTGCTTTTGAAAAATATTTATGGGTCTTTGTATTATATAAATTATAGAATCAATTTGTCTGGGTTTTTTTTTTTTTTCCCTTGATTCTTGTGAAATTCCAGTTTGTAGTGCCTTGAATCTGAAACTCCATGTCAAAACTGTTTTCAGACTAAAACTACTAAAGCATTACTTTCTTTTACATTCTCATTCTTTCAAGAGTGTACTGTAGGTTTCCCAGAGGCCACATAATGTGTGATACTGCAACAAACTGAATGCAGAAGAACTTCAAATTCAGCTGTCATGACAACTATTCATGATATTTGAAAAAATGTAAAAATGTGATGATATTTTTTTAGGAAGAATTTCATAACAATAATGTTACTATTTCATGAGGGTGTTAAAAATAATGAGGGTGTTAATTTTTTTTTCAAGTTTAAAAGTGTTATTTTATTTTAGAGAGGATAAAACCAAGGAAAATGAAACAGAATAAAACCAATCAAAACAAACCAGTGTGATACAGGACTTTACAACATTATGAAATCAACAATAGTTACCATAATGCATCTTGTTGTCTTCAAAATAGCTGCAGATACCTTCAGACATAGTAAAAATCAAACAGAACGGGATAAAATAGAAACAATAAAAACAAAACAATGGGTGCAATAGAGGACTTCAAAATAAGACAATAGTAAATTCAAAATAACTACCATAATATATTTTGCTATCTTTGAAATAGCTGCTCATGCCATCGGATATAACATAATCAAACAAAACAAAAGAGAATAAAACCCAACTCAACAAAACAATGAATGATATAGGACTTCAAAACGAGACTATAGGGAATCAACAATGGCTACCACTCTCAATGAGAGATCCCCCTAGATGCCATGCTGTGTACTGTTGTGTTCTGAACAGATGATCAGACCACTGGCCCTAGATCTGCAAGGTCAGTGAAACACCAAAGCACCAGAGGCATCCAATTGTGTTTCACCTCGATAGCTATCATCGCAGCCTGTGTTTCTCCAGATTAACCGATTGCTTATGGGGAGAGGGGGCGGATTGATATTTCTTGTTTGCCAGCCCATGAGCCTGAAGGGGCTGGGATCTGGCTGTCCTCCTGCCAGGGGTGGCCTGTGCATGGCATTGGTTCACAGGCAGATCTTGTTTCCTGGTAGGGCTTTGTTCTCTCCCCCCACAGTCCACGAGTGGTGCTGACTCACAGGGAAAGGCTTGGGTTTGGCTGTCCCCACTCCAGCAGCAGCCCATGCATGGTGCTGGTTCCCAGGTGGGTCTTGTTCTCTCCTCCTGTAGTCCACGAATGGCACTGACTCATGGGGAAAGGCTTGGTTCTGGCTGTCCCCACTCTGGCATCAGTCCATGCATGGTGCTGGTTCTGGGGGGCTGAAGGTGTTAATTTTAAATGAAATAATATTTTAACATTTTCATCTTTCTTGCATAGCAAATTTTGATAGCTATAACCTACATAATTCAATTGTTTTTAAGATCGTTAAGAGTTCTGGGAACAAAGTGTTTGAAAATGCTCCTTCTGATTATTTTTGGAACAATTGACAATGTAATGATGTTCATTCTTCCAGTCATGAGCAGCATTTATCTATCTCTACATTTATTTGTTTTTTAGTTCTCAATATAGGGTTTTGAACATGTTTTGTTGACTAAGTATTGTATGCTTGTTGATGCTACGTAAGTGCAACACATTTTAAATTGAATTTTCTCGTTGTTTGTGGTTAACACATAGAAATATATATATATATTTAATTTATATTTAATGATCACACGTCATTCTGGCAGTTGTATGTCAAGAACTCCACAGTGGTTTGAGATGTCATCCTGCTCGCAAGATAACACATTAGCCTACTGTGGTTTCACCCATGCTTGTAGAAAAGAATCCTGAGTCAGAGACAGTGGACTTGATTATTCATGGCAGGGCTGTGGCTAGAGCTTCTCGTTTATATGGATTCCCGTAGTCCCTAAGTCCCACAGCAAAATCCAGAGTAGCCCTTATAAATGGTGTTCACATAGTGGGTTTGTGTCACAGCTGAGGAACCCTGGGCTTAGGAGCTGCATTCTTTAAAAGGGAGATTAGCAAACCTTGCCTGACTATTGCCTCAGAGGGGTATGTCACTTTCATTTTTGTGTGTAGCAAACAAATCTTTCCTCTGCTTCAGAGAGAGAAAAACTTACCTTTGTGGTCTTAGACTGTGTGCTATCCAAACATTGTTGAGAAGATAGTTTGCCATGAAAGCTTCTAAAAACAGGCAGAAACATAGGAGGCATGTGGAGACTTTTCCGGTAGCTTGTTCTGCTGGAAATACCTTCTTAATCATGCCCATATAAATTATAGTCAGTGATTTACTTTCATATATACATCCCCTTTTCTTTTGCATATTGAACTAGTTAGAATCGGTAGTATAGTGGGGAATAGAAGTGTGAGAATGGTCATCTTTGCTTTTTTTCTCCTTGATCATTTTGCTAAATTAATGGATACTTTTATAGTATCAATATGATATATAAATTACAGGTTTTTCTAAGAGGAGAGAATATTTTCTATTTCTAACTTACATTTTAAGCATGCATATTTATTGCATTTTGTAAAATACTTTTTTATATATAATGTGATCATAATATATTCCATTGCTTTATTCTGTTAATATGATTAATTTCATTGGTTAATTTTTTTTTTCCAGCACTAGGGATCGATCTCATAACCTGGTTAATTTTCAAATGTTAAACTAGCCTTGCATTTCTGGGATAAATCATCTAAGAGGATGTGTATCTTATCAAATGTTTTTTGCTTAGTAAGAATATTAATCCTGCCAGGCATGGTGGCTCACGCCTGTAATCCCAGCATTCAGGAGGTTGAGACAGGAGGATCGTTGTGAGTTCGAGACCAGCCTGAATGGCATAGTGACACCCTGTCTCAAAAAGACAAGGGCCGGGAATTTAGCTCAGTGGCCTAAGTGCCTGCCTGGCAAGCGTGAGGTCATGAGTTCAGTCCCTGGTGCCACAAAAAAAAAATTTTTTTAATCCTTTATAATTCCAGTATTTTCCTTAGTTTTCTCTTTTTAAACAATTTTGTTTATACATATTTGTTATGCAGGATATTTTAATGTGTATGCAATCTTATCTATTAGTTTTTTTCCCATTTAGTTCTTGACTCTGGTATCTTGTATAAAGTCTTCTCCTAACATCAATGGTTTATAAGTAACATTAAATTTCCTTCTTTTATGGACTTATTTTATATTTTTATATACTTTATAAATATCAAAGTTAGGGTATAAGATCTGTGGTACATATATTCCTTAAATTTTATCAAATTGTTAGGCTTTTTAGCTTCATTGGATGATTTATTTTCCCTATAGATTTGACAGGTCTTATCTTTACTATATCCTTAATTATTAGGTATTCTTGAATTTTTATTAATCCATTTATGCTAGTCCCAGTATGTTTAGTTACCATGGATACATTTTCATATTTGTAATTGATGTTTTGGACCCAGGCTGTACTCTCATGGAGCTTATAATTAAAAGGGAGCTTATAATTAAAAAGGAGATAAGACAAGTATGCTTAATGCCACTTGGCCTCAAAGAGTAGGTTGAGACCAGGTTTGAAATTTGGGTCAGCTTTGTATCACCGTTGTAACGTAGTAACCAATGGATTCTAGACTCCACATGTATAGTCATGATTTCTTACAGTGATGCTTGAGGTAGCATATATATCTCATCTCAAGCTCAGATTCCAATCAGTGTGAATTGTCTAGTTGGAGTGCTGTGTGGAAATAGCCCAATGGGAAGGAATGTGGTGTAGATGAACATTGCTGTCTGCCATGGATTCTGGATGGTGATGTATTTGCTGGATGTTGTGCCTACTATATTTTACAAGGATCCAGATTGCATTTGCCTTCTTCTTGTTGATTCTCTGACTTCTGAGGTCTACTCGTTTGTTGGTACTTGGATGTTTCTTTTCCCTGTTGCTGTAGTCTTAACACTTCCTATAATCTAATTCTGTTGATATTTACAAGGGAAATGTAAACAGCTCATTTTGTTAAATTAGCAGTCTTATTTTTAGTCCAGTCCTGAGTCCAGTTAATACCTCTGTCATGACTTTCTTCCTTTTTTTCCTCTCATAAAATGTTAGAGCTGAAATAGTTCTTGCATGTCATTAATTCTGTACTGATAACTTCCTAGCATCCTTAAAATTTTTTACAGGGCCAGGGATATGGCTCAGTGTCACAGACAGCTGCCTGACCAGTGCAAGGTCCTGAGTTTGACTCCCTGTACAAAACAAACAAACAAACAAATTTTTATAGCACCAAGATACTCCTATAATTTTAACTTCGACTGCTTTAAAGTGAATCTCATGGTCTCCCCCTATAAGTCAGTTCTAGTTCTCAGAGTTCTATTACTTTTAGACTAAAAAAATAATTTTTAAAATCACTTTTATGTGTTCCTTTTCTGTCATGTAGGAATTGAGCCAGTTTCCAGCTGTCTGCCTGCCTGTCTGCCTTTTCTTCTTATACTCTCCATTTCTGCCTCTATGAAACAGAGAAAGTTGCTCATTCTTCTTCTCTTACCATTGTAGTTTCTTTTCTGATTTCCCTACTTCTCACTGCTTTATTTATCTTTTATGTAGATACTTAATTAGCTCTCCAGGCCTTTTAAAAACATCATTTCTCTGCTGATTGGGAGCCTAGTTCCTGTACTGTTAAAGTCGTGTGACTCTGACTGCCTTAGCTTTATCTTTGCTTTTATTCTATTTCTCACTTTTTATAATTTCCATCAGCTACCCTAAGAGCTTAGCCCTGTCCACGACTCTTCTTGGGAACATTCTGTTCCCTGGCTTGCACACTTAGCATGTTGGCCTCTGTCCTTTCTGCCTCTAAATTTTGTCTCTTTTCAAACATAGATAAACCTCCCATTTCTTCTGTAGATTTTCTCATCCCATGTACTCTCCTACAACCATTACTATTTTTCTTTCTAAACTCCAAGGACATGGATTGATAGTCATACATCAATTGCAGATACTTAGTTGCAGAATAGTGAGAGGACACCACTGGAATGGAAGAAGTGTTAGCCATCTGGGGCTGCTTTGGGCAGACAATACTGCCATGATGTTTTCTACTTGTTTTTTTTTTTTTTATT
Source organism: Cuniculus paca (assembly GCA_004365215.1). Lineage (NCBI taxonomy): Eukaryota > Metazoa > Chordata > Mammalia > Rodentia > Cuniculidae > Cuniculus > Cuniculus paca. The sequence continues at coordinate 14,128 of RJWT010019082.1, forward strand.
TGTTTGTTTTAGTCTGACTCCTCAAATAATATATGACCACCTAGAGGAAACCATTTTGAAATGCCTTGTACACCTGATGTATCATCTAAAGCTCCTGGCATAGTATGGGGACTTAATAACTGATATATTACAGAATTTGATTGATGAATTTATTAAGAGAATCTTTATGTCTTGATGATTTCTAAAACTTAATTATTTGGGAGTGTGATTTTGTCTATATGATGTATGAAACTTTCAAATCAACTTTTACTGAAATTCTTATACTGGACTGTTGGCTTTAAGCATGCCTTCTGAAAGGGCTTTAAATAACAGGAGATTGAGACATAATTAGAACTCAAATATTTTAATTGTTTTCTTAGTTGTACTGTTGAATTTATATGCCCACTGAGGGAAGTGAGCCAGTCTCTATTGTCTTTTGCCTTTAGTAAAATACAGGTGATGACAGTTTTCTATCTAATCCAAAAGTATTAGCAGGCTTTAAGCATCTGGGAAGTGCTAGGCTAGGAGACATGCTGGAATTATGTTAATTAATAGATTTATTTATGAGTTCACAGGTAGTGGAGTTTTTGAAGGAGGGGGTAAGTGGACATGTGGTTGGGGAGCCCTTTGCAAAGTTTTGATTTTTCAGTGGGACCAGAAATTTGGGTGACAGAGTGGCCAACTAGTTAATACTAGGGTCTCAGTGGCCAGTAATGATTTGTGATACGTTCCTTGAGAAGTTCTGCTATTCTAACCAGGGCTTCCTTTACTCATTCAGAGAGAGCTGGCAGATTGGAACCTCCTTATTTACAGACTCCTGTGAGTGAAGCCTTACTGTTCAGGAGTGGGATGGGAGGGGAGACTGGTTGGGTAAATGCTTTCCCTTCCAAATTCCTACCTCCTACTTCTCTGGAGTGGGCACACAGGGAGGATAAAAGTCAGTGCTCTTCCAAAGCCAAGTGCCTACAAACTTGCCACTTGTGTCAGGAAAATAAGGAGACAAAAGTACCCTGTTTTGCACCTGCTCTTCTCAGAGGCTGTGACTGGGTTACAGAGAATTTGATTTCTTTCTTTCTGAACTGTGCTTGCCTTTCATAAGTCTTAGTCTTGGGTGACTGGGATGATCATCCCAGTAGAAAGGCCATTCTTTGATGAAAATATTTCTCCTGGCCTCATTTGTTCTTTTTTTGGAGCACATATCTGAGATGGCCCAAGTGTCTTTGCCTGTGCAGAGCAGTGGGTAAGGATCCATACATAACTGGATTGCATTCCTGCTCTGCTATTCATCAGAAGTAGGACTATAGGGAAATAACATGACCAGTGTCTGAACTTTACTTTTTCTCACCAGGGAAGAATAATGCTGATGTCCATATGTTAGGGAAGATATTAAATGTAAGACTCCAAGGCCATAGCACATTAGGGATCATTTCATACATGGTGGCTGTTACAATAGTAGCCAGTACTGCAGTCAGGTATCAGGGAATTACCATCTGTGATATTCTCTGATGGTAAACAGATTAGATCTAGGCAGAATTATGAGATGGGCAGCAATTATCAGAGGCACCTTGAACTTTTCTCTTCTTTATTCTCTGTTGACATTTCTTCACCATCTTCATGGACCAGTCTGCTTTCTGTCCACTCTCAACAAATGGAAAGGGTAAGACTCTGGTAATGGTGGTGTACTGGTGGAAACAAACCTTTAGTTCAGGGACCAGTAAATAATAGTAAATAATAGGCAGCAGCCTGTTTTGGTATGGCCCATGAACTAAGTTTTTTATTATTACATTATTAAATGATTGAAACAAAATAACCTTTGTGACATCTAATATGAAAATAATATGAACTTCACATTTCAGGGCCATAAGTTAAGTGTTATTAGCATAGAGCAAAAAGCTTTTTTACATGTTGTCCATCTAACGTGTTAATCTCGTCTCTTAGACTTAGTCAATTCTGTTTGGCATTTTTAATTAAAAATAGAAGCTTTCTTGCCATCAGAGCAGAGTTAAGGAGTTATGATGGTGGCTGATACAGGTTTTTTATCACTTTGCTCCGCTCCTGGGTACACTATAGATCACAGTGGTGCAGTTATAACTGGACCATGGTACAAGTGCCTTGTCTGTCACCTTACATTTGCTTATTTTTCATAATTCGTTCCTGTTCCTGATGACAAAATGAGACAACTAGGCTTCAGATGTCCTGCTTTAAAGGCATGGTGGGGTGTTATTTTGATTTCTAATTAGATGGCAAAGCATTACATTTATTATGTAGATTATGACTGTGCCAAAAGAAATATACTGTACATTAAACTACAAACTAACGTCAAACTACATGAATGGCATGCCTGCAGAATATGGTGAATATTTAAAAAATGTATTACAGTAAAAGACATATTGCTGTTAGTCAACACATTCCCCTTCATGTTGAGCATGCTTATCTCTGTGTGTGTATGCCACTTTCTGAAGCAGTTCTGGAATTCCTCTCTCATGAGTCTCTTGAGTGTCTTGAGTTGTGCTGTCACAGCTGCCTTGATATCTTTAATCAGTTTAAAACAGTCACCTTTCATGTTTATTTTGACTTAGGGGAAGAGCCAGAAGTTACAAGGTGCCAAATCTGGTGAAGAAAGTGAATGAGGACACCCCAGAATGTTTTCATTGACAGAAATTGCCAGAAACATTTTTGATGAATTGATTCAGGAAGAGGCAGCCAAAACAGTGCAACTAAAAACACGAAAGAGGGCCGGGCCTGGTGGCTCACTTGGGAGGCTGAGACAGGTGGATCATTGCGAGTTTGAGACTAGCCTGGGCTACAAAGTGAGCTCAAGGCCAGGCTGAACATCATAGTGAGACCCTGTCTCAAAAAGATAAGGGCTGAGGATCTAGCTCAGTGGCCTAAGCACCTGCCTGGCAAGCACGAGGTTGTAAGTTCAATCCCTGGTGCCGCAAAAAAACAAACAAACAAAAAAACAAACCACAAAAGAAGACTAACGGAACTGTTTTAGAAAGTGGCAGGATTGATGGGATATGTGTATGTGAAGTGAGAGAGGGTGAATGTTTTGAGGGGGATTAATGATAATGATTTTTATTGTAATTAATAATTTTTTTTATTTATATACATGTACCTTGTTTTTGGACCACACCTCATACTTATCACAGTATCACCAACTCACAGGAATTAATGGTAAAAAATTAGAACATTTAAAACTGAGTGTCTTGCTAGAGGAGAATTTCTGGACAGAGAGTAAGAATGAAAATGAAATTTTAATTACATTGTTTTTGAGTGACTCCTTTGCTAGCCAAACCAGAAAAGTTGTTTATTGATGGTGAATTGATTAAGTCATATATGATGCCAACAACTGAAGAAATGTGTCCAGGAAATGCAAAATTAAGACTCTTAACCTTTATTAGGTAACAATTGCTCAAGGAGGTGAGGGCATTAGGTAGGTTCAGTGTCATCAATCATGTAAAGCAAATACTTTTTGAGTGGCTTTCTTTGGTTATTGATGAGTTAATATTACTAGTAGACATCTAATCGCTAATATTACTGATATTACTAATATTGATCAGTTGTTTTCTTGGGGGATTAATGTAAGCTTGAAATGACTGAAAAGTTTGATTATACAAATATTTTGTGAGGAACATCTAAGGCTAAGATAGTTTCAAAGAAATTTCAAAAACATAAATTTAATACAATCTGAAGTAGAATCTAATAAGATGTTTTGCAACTAATGGTGTCACAGATGTGTGGAGCAGAAAAAGGCTCAGTTGATTAACTGTACAAAGCTTGTGAAAATGCAGTATATTTAAAACTGATAGCTCTTTTCTGTTTTATCACCAAGTGCTTTGCAGTTATTTGTTTGCTTTATGTTATTGAACATTTGATGCCAATGATGAACTTAACTTGATCTTTTAGATTTAGAGTAGTCAATTCTAAGGATTTTTGTCAGAAATAGAAGCCAGATATCCTGACTTGTCTCATCACACAGCAGTTTGATGCCTTAGCGAAAGTAAAAGTCTTTTTTTCCTTTAGCTCATTGGAATAATTTATATGCTGGCATTGTTTGAATTACTAGTCAAGCTACTTTATATACTTCCTATGGTGTCAAAAGTTAAAGTATTGAAAGCTGGGTGTGGTGGCTCATGCCTGTAATCCCAGCACTCTCTGGAGGCTGAGGCAGGAGGATCATTGTGAGTTAGGGACCAGCCCGGGCTACAAAGTGAGCTCAAGTACAGCCCGAACTGCATCGTGAGACCTTGCCTCAACAAACCACAAAAAAAAAAACCCCAAAACAAAACAAAACAACCCCCCCCAAAAAAACAAAAAACAAAAACAAAAAAAGTTAAAATATTGATGCTGGGGATGTAGCTCAGTGGCATATAAATGCCTGCCTAGCAAGCCCAAGGTCCTAAGTCCAATTCCCAGTACAAAAAAAAAAAAAAAAAAAAAGTGTTGAGAGTT